>JAUMHP010000057.1:5906851-5919248 GCA_032361065.1 Enteromius trimaculatus
AACACCTCAATCTCTTAGGAGTCTTGCTTGTCTCTGTGTCTCGGTCTGATGACGGCTCACTCAGGGCGGGTCTGAGGGAAGACACCTGTTCAGTCTGTGTGACATGTTGCTGTCAATCAAATATTGTGGGAGTGGCCTCTGTCGGTGTGACGGCACAAAAAAAACTTTTATTTAGGATGCGATTAATTGTTTGACAACACTAAATTTTAGTCAAATAAATGGAGCCTTGGTTACCATATGCATAAAACAATTCCAATTCCACACTTTTGAACAAATAGCCTAAATTCTATTAATCATTCAAACAGAGTAGGTGAACACCAGCATTTCTGTGTTACAGAATTGAGGCCAAGCACCAAGAATTAAGGGAACGCCAGGTCCGGGATCGTTTCTCTCCAGCTGACGTGGAGGATGATGACCTGGACCCCAACTATGCCCGTATTAACAACTTTAGAGGCCGCGGATCACCTTCCCAGCCACGTTACGGGAACCGCAGCCCCTCTCCTCAGAGACCCCCGCCCCCAGTGTCCCACAGCAGAGAGCCGTCTGCAGAAGACCCTCTGGATGGCCTGTACGCCAAAGTCAACAAACAGAGAAGCCCTCCACCTCCTGCTGCAGACAGGTAAATATGCATGTATTCAAATATTTATCATGCTTTCCGAGGAGAATCCCAAAAATTAATAGTATCTTTGGAAGGATTTACTTACATTCTGTAGGTTGCCATCATCTTTGATTAGAATTAGTTTTGCGTTTAGAAATTTTCACATTAATTATATTACACGACCACAAATTTTGAAATGTTAGTGTACTTAATAAAATGCTTTTCATCTCATTTATAACATCTGAATGAAATGCCTGGCATCAGTGCAAAAACAGCTTGTTCTATTCTGTTACTGTTTTTAAAACAAAGGACTCAGAGAGGTAAAAGTAATCAATTCTGTTTGAATTAGTCATATTTGAAGCTGTTGTATAACGGCTGATAAACACACACCTGTGATGTATGTCAGCTGAATGTTATATTAATACAGCTCGTTGCTTGGCAACCGCAAAAGAAGCCAATAACGCCTAATAACACACTTTAATAAGAAGTTCTTCCTCGCCATGGCTTGTAATTCTCATAACCTTAAGACACAGAGTCACAGCTGTAAACCCGGAGGAGCTGCTCTAATATTGATTCTCTCATTTTTTGCTGAACACATCAGCTCAGGCTGCAGCTCTGACATGGCTATGCTGTAATTCTGTTTTTTTGATTGAGCATCAGAAATATATCAATATATTTCACGTGCCTCCACCTATGGTGAATAATGCATAAGCCTTGAAATTTAAATCAAGAACTGCATTTTTAAGGCATGACACGCCAGATGAATAGGGTGAGAATAAAAATAAATAACTGATAGATGTCACCATATTTCCCCAGGTGATTTATTACTATTAATTTAGTTTTTTCTGTATGCAAATTATGTATTATCTAATTGAATATGCACTGACTTTCATATATTCCAGAACAGAAACTAAAATGTTGGATAAAGCCATTTCATGTCGTTTTTCAGAGGTTTTTTTTGACATCTGTGTATAATTTAGAAATCAGAAAATACTGGAAAAATAGACCATGTTGTAAGAAAATCAGGCAAATAAAACTTTAAAGCATTGGAGGTGTTTTACTTATTTTTGATCCAAGTACATAGTAGTCGAGTGCCAGTAGTGTCTTTCCTGAAATAAATAACAGAGATGTTATGACTGACAAATACAAGTGAAAACTCATAAAAGTAATGCATAAGTAACTAACAAGTTCCTATGCATTATAGATACCTTTTTTGCATTGTTCCCATCATCTCTGGCAATTTCTGAGTGGATATTTGGGTCGCGAGAGTTTCATTCGAAACAGGAAGGTCTCAGCGTGAGGGGTCAGCTGTTGGTCAGATACAGTAGTTGGCTGAAGGAAACTCATTTATTTGTGTGAAGGGATATATGTCTGCCGCACGGAGACACACCAGCTATAACGCAGCTCATTAAGGATGTATCTTTGTCATATGTGCCACTGTATGACACTTTGTCTGACTCTGTGGCCAGGCGTCTCCTACAGCCTCAGTTTTTGATAAAAAAAACCGGTTGATTCCCTCACCTTTAGCTTTTCACAGTCTGCCGGAGAGGACTGAAAACCGCTGCATATTCATATCTGCCCTGCGTAAGGGGAGCATTCTGAGTAAATTCATGCTGATAGGCTGCTGATGGGTAAATTGAGGATGTGAATGAGACTAGCATCAGTGACTCTGGTGTCAGCGCGAGCGTGCTCTCGTGTCATATGAACATAGTTTGTTAAATGGGAGAGTTGCTCTGTTGTATGGCCGGTGTCTGATTTAAAAGCTTCCTCTGAGAGTCATTAAAGCGGCTCGGTTATTTATACAGACAGGCATTTTAACACACACCCTGCTGCCCATCGCTGTCATAAAAAGTCTTTCAGTGTGTGTAGTGGCTTATATGGTCAAGAGTGAATTCACATTTGTTAAATGTAAATGTTAGCATGTGCCCTACTGTAAGACAAAGTGCTTCTCGTGACCATCAACCTCTTTTGACCCATCTGGTTCTGACCGGTTTTAAATGACCTGAGAGTGAGTAAATGATGGCAGTTTTGTTGTTTTGTTATCTACGTCTATAAGGCATGTATATGTGAATGACCTCTGCCATGATTAGCTAACATTTTTGCATACAAAACACAACTGTATACGGCATTGATATACAAATATGACCTGTTTTAGCAACTTTGTTCTGTACATGGCCTAGACAGACTTTGCATTGAAGTATGTCTGCTTAGTTCCATCATTTCTATCAGTTTTAAAGCACACATTTTACCTGTGAATTGATTTAGTCTGTCAGAAGTCAAGACTAGAGCGCAGTACTTCCTACTCATAGCAAATCTTTCAGACACAATTACACTCAATATAGACATTTTGAAGCTGAGCTTTAAATCAGGAAAACTAAACTTATTAAAGCAGCACTCTGTTTGGTATTTTCTGGGTCTAAAATGAACACTCAATGAGTTAATAAAACTGAGCTTCTCTCCAGTAGTGGTAACCTAATGAAGAACTGTGTAACGCATGCTTTAAGGGTCAGTGGCACAGAAGAGAGTCTATAATTTTGAAATAAAAAGTTTTCATTTTATAAATTGGCATGTGTTTTAACCATCAAATATATACCAAATGATTTTGTTGTGGCCACCACCAGTGATATTTGTTTTTCTTTATTATGATGTCAACAACAGTTGTTGATTGTTGACTTTATTCCCTCAAAAGATCACAAATATCAAAATTATTTTTAATTAAAGGATTACTCCACCCCAAATTGAACATTTTGCCATTAATCACTTACCCCCATGTCAAAAGCTTTGTTTGTCTTCGGAACACATTTTAAGATATTTTGGATATGACTGTCCCATTGATTGCCAAGTAATGAACACTGTCAAGTCATCGTCAGAATACTCCATCCGCCATCAGTGGTTCAAGCATAATGTTATGAATCTACAAGAACCTTTTTCACTGAATGAAAACAAAAATGATGATTTTATTAAACATTTTGATACCGTAGCGCCACCATAACACCATTTTGGAGAGTATCAGCTGAATGCAAATAGCGTATGGGATTCTGTTTCATCCACATCACACAGGTCTTTTCTGGACTACCTTTCTGGACTTTGACAGTGTTATTTGCTTGGCAGTCAATGGGACAGTCACAAGCCTCACTGTTTTCATCCGAAATATCTTTAATTGTATTCCTAAGAAGAGCGAAGCTTTCACGGGTTTGGAATGACATGGGGGAAAGTGTTTAATGACAAACTTTTCATTTTGAGGTGAAGTAACCCTTCAGGAAACGTAAAGCTCCTAAAAATGTTCTTCAGGTTTTTCTGTTGTTCAGAGTATCCTAAAAACATGTTCCACTATTTTCACAAAAATAACAAGCAGGACAGTTATTTTCATAATGATAATAGTATATTCACACAGTGAGTCCGCGTCAATTTACTTTGGATGGAGTGACGTTAATGGCAAATGGCCGTTGTTCATGGCAGAAGTTGTAAACATTTCAACTTTTCAAGCACTAGGGCAGCACTTTTCAAGCACTCTTCAAGCAGGCATTAGCCAATCAGAATGCTTTATGAAAATACCCTAGCACAGACACTAGCCAATCGCTTTCATTTAACACCAGAAAACTAATGTGATTGGCTGTTGTCACTATGATGGTTATGCCAGGACCAAGCTTCAGACATGCCCTCCATCAAACGTTAATGCAGACATCCTGGGTGAATGTATCGTAAGAGTAAGAATTGATAATAAACGGTGTTTTTTTTGAACAACAAATCAGCAAATCAAATTCAGATTTGACATTACAGGGGAAAATAATGAAATGTTTAATTACAGTTTTTACTTATTTTCATTGAATAAATGCAGATTTTTCTGACCACAAACATTATTTTTGTACAACTGAACAAAAACAAAACTACGCAAAATATGTAAAAGATAGTCTGACTCCTGCCAATGCAAGTAATTCAAACCAATTACTTTGAAACCAAGCCATTGAAATTTAAGACATACACCTCTTTATTATCCAAACGACCAATACCTTAGTTTTCCCCTTTCCATTCCTCCTTTCATCTGAGCGCTCTGGAGCAGTGAAGAGGCAGGCAGGTGAAGGACATGGGGAATGTGGTGAGAGTGCAGGGCTCTTGAGGTTCTCCTCATGAGAGAGAAGCGAGCGAGGAGCTATTTGGCATTGGTTGAGAAGTAAGGTCCACAGCGAGCTGCTCCTTGAGCACTGAAGAGGCCCACCGCACTCAGCTTGGAAAGTTACTATAACAACCAGACTCTCCAGAGCTCTGCTCCGCTCCAATTAAAAAATAATCATTGTTCCCTCCGCTGAAAGAGAGGGATGAGGGAGACAGGTGGCTCGCTTATCTGTACAGGGGCAACCCAGTTCTTTAGAGACCAGTGGAGAGCTGCAGATTGCCAACCTTTGCTTCCACATCTCCAAAAACACTTTTATAGACAAACATATGAGGGAAGAATGGGGAATCGGTTTGATAAGAGGAGGAAGGGGTCTACAAGGTTGCCCGCTCTCCACTCGGCGCTCTAGCTCGCTGTATGAATGCCGTGTCCTGGATGTGCTCGAGAACAATAGCCCCCACACTGCCCTAAGCAAACAGTCCTCCAGTCCTCAAAGTAACCCCGCCAGGGTCAGTCCAAAACACGGCACAAACCCATCAAGAGCTACTCCACAGGTTACCGATGTCCACTCGAGTCCCCCATCAGCAGCCATTGTGCCCGGATACCTCACTGAAAGATTTGGCCTATATAAAAAACACAGTTAGGGCTTTCTCCTCCTCGTCTCTCCGCATGTTCCCTCCACCTCCTCCTTTCCCGTTTTCTTGAGGCCCGGAGCGCAGCCTCGCCATCAAAATAATTATAGAAATCACTAGATGGAGAAAGAAAAGCTTTTAGTGTTGGTTGTGTGAGTGCTGGAGTGCTTTTCTGCCCGTTAATTAATCAGCCATTCTGCTGAGCTGAATGAGAGCTGCAGGCGCGTTCGGCTGCTTTTAAAGAGTGCCAGCCCGCTCCCTTAAGTGTCTCCCCGTATCTGCGAACCCTTCGCTGGCCTGACACCGCTTCTCTGTCTCTCTTATTCACCATTCCTCCCGCAATGAGGGTTTAATGTGTTTTCAATGTGCTTGAAAGAAATGTAGGTAACCGTGTTAGAAATGGCCAAGATGGTCGACCAGTCGTCCAACTGAAAGCTTCAAATAAATATTAGAATAAATAAACATCATATAATAATAATATAAATGATACATATTTCAATATTGTATATTGAATTTATACATATGCTCACACAAATAAATTAATAATATAATTAATAAATTGCATTAGTATTATGCAACTATTTTTATGTATTTTTGTGAGTACCTTTCCATGTAGAATTTATACATTTTTGCCTTTTTTCATTTGTTTATTTTGTTGTTTTTGTCATGCCACTTTTTTATTAAACCCAGACGATGCAGTTGTATTTTGGTAAATGCAAATTTCTTTTATGATGGATATCCTGCATTCTATTGAATTTCTATTTTCAGTAAAAGTGTAGCATCCGAATAAATCCATAAAAGTCTTAAATTAAACTTGACAACAAAACAACAAAAAAGACGATTGCAGGAGTTTCAATAATAAAAATGTTAATTTGTATTTGTACTTTTATTTTATTAATTTATTTCACCTGTCTCTTGTGACAACTTCCTGTTTTGCTGACAAAGTTGTTTACCTCATGCAACTGATCAGCATTCAAAAAAGTAAAAACCTCCACTCCATAACAAGCTCATATAGTTCATTGTTGTTTTGGAAATCTTTTTGTGCCTGAAAGTTCAGACTTTGTGTGAATAGGCTTTGAACGACCGAATAAAAGCGTATAGAGGAAGCTTCTTCTGGTTTGTGGGTTCTCTGAGTCCTTATGATTCATCTGGCCTGATCTGGAAAACCGGACAAGTGCTACTCATGCGTTCCACCCCTGAGCTTTTCTCTTCCTCTCAATGCGCTTCCCTCATTCTATTTTCCCCTCTTTCATTCTGCATTTCCTCCTCTCATATTTGTTCAAGAACTTCCTGCCTGTCACTCATTGAAGAAAAGCAATTCCACATCACTCTCCCATTGAAGCACATGCGAGACAAAAAAGCCCGCACACTCAAACGCACACGTGTGTGCGCTCACACAAAGCATTCACTTAGCGGTTTCTTCTAGATGCATCTTGTAGCTTAGCAACAAGTCATGCCACTGCATACTGTGCCGTTCTGTTTTTGGAAACAGGAGGATGTGAAAGCTTATTTCTAAAAAGCAGAAATCGCAGATTGGTTTAAATTATATTCACCTCATTATTCCATCTCAGCTTGATTGAACTGAAAGGGAAATGCTTTATTTTCTTTCTTTTTTAGACCTTTTTGAAGGTGCACAATTTTAGAATTGAGGGTTGAGGATAGAAGACTTGATTACCGCCTTACTCTTAGACACAGATTTGCCTACCCAGAATGCACTCTGCCTGCCGTACAAAGACAGAGGCGGTGTGCCTGGTGTTTTAATGAAACGGTCCAGGCACAAATTGAGCTTCACCTGCGAGCGAGAGGACGCGGGAGGGGTCGGCGATCGTTGATGGCCTGTCCAAATAATGTTACACCAGCCAAAATACTTCTAATTATTTCTTCAATTGCAGATGGCATAGAAAAAGTGCCGTCACTTCTGGTTAGGGAGCCTGGGAGCCGGCCTGTCATTGCCGGCTATCTTTTGTTGTCAAATTTCATTTCTGAAAATGTCCACCAATTAGAGCGCCGAAGCTCACCGCAAAATTACTCGAGGGGAGAGTTGTGGGAAATCGATAGATCTGGTTCTTTCCTCTCCTTGTCCTAACTCGGATGTGTCCATTACGGCATCTGCGGCCTCGCTGTCTTCTTCACGATTGCTTGCCTTTCTTGCCTGCTTGATGCGGGTCATGTTTCATCAGCAGGTTAGGGGAGTAAGGGTGCACTTTGTCTTTTCTGATGTAAATGATTGAATGATTTAATGTGACAATTGATGGGTAGTTTAGGTATGATGCTGATTGGTCAACATGACATTCGAGATGCGCTAAAATACATCCTAAGTAGTTAAACACCTGTTATTCTTTCTTACTTACTTAAATCAACATGTAACACAACCCATTTTATTTGGTAATCTGATGTGGCAAATTATCAAAGCACTCAATAAGCATAGCTGTCGTGAAGTTCAGTTAATCAAGTTAAAATCCTCTTATAGGCCAACGTTAATGCTGCATGCTATTATGCATAAAAGTTTTATTATATATATATACTATGATTTAAATTAACATAAACAAGGACAGTTTCATACCATTAACAGCTGTAATTTTGCCTCAGTTAACTCCTAATTTGCTGCTTATTAATAGTTGCTGTTATTATTCTTTGAGCAAAAGCATGCATCTTTAATTGCACATTGTCATATGAACACATAAAGTATACATTATTACAGTATTGTTTTAAATCGATTCACTTGTAAATTCGGTGAGAGTCCGTCTGATTCAAATCTCAGACACACTATTTTTGACTGACTTATTAAAATACTATAAAATACTATATACTATGAGTTTGACTGACTTATTAAAAAATTAAAAAATAAATAAAAAAAATACAAACTGCATAATCTAAAGAGCTGATAATGTGTTGAAAGCGCATATAGATTCATTTTTGACAAAATTGAACATTTTTGGCATGTATTTTAATATTTTTCTCTGTCTAGAGCCCTGAGTGTGGCAATGTTGCATTATGTTTTATTTACGAAGTTATATATGCAATAAGTAAAAATTGTTTACTAAGTTTTATATGCAATAACTCGCTTAAGGCTATACTTTATATTAAATTGAATCATGGTTCATTGTGTCGCATGACCTTTCATACTTTATTGCTCCAATCCACAAAGCTTCTCCGTGTCCTCAGGGTTTTGTTGTTTAGTAAATTCAGATCACAATGTCTTTTCTTCAGGTGTACTTACCCACTCGAGCTCTCGTTGTTGGCCTGGGGTAATATGGTAATAATGTGTGTTAAACAGGCATGATAAAGAGTGCTTGAATGGAATTGATTTTTGATTTGGGAGCGTGTGATTGACAGAAGCATGCCGATTATCAAGCATATGAGCTTCTGTGAATCAAATTGGTGGATTACATCAAGATTCCCCTCGACAGCCCTTGGTGTGCTTCTCATGCACACTCGTTAGTGGGTATGTGTGTGTCGGTTCCAGCGTTTCTGCCCTTTTTCTTCTGCTCTCCAGGTCACAAATTGATGTCTTTCCTTTTACAGTGTATAAATCTTGCTCTTTATGACCGGCAGTGTTTTTTTTTGATCCATTTCAAAGATGAAGGAATAGATTGCTCTGTGCCATACGGCTCCGTTTGGCGTTTCTCTTGATGTCTGTGTCTCCATTGTCCAAAGCAGACATGTCTGTTGGATTTATGCAGGCTCCTCCAGCTTTAAACCATCATTTATCCAGCTCTTTAAGATCTGCTGACCTGAAGTTTCTCTCCAGCATTAAACCGTTAATAGACAGAGAGAGAGGCCGCCCTCAGACCTAGCAGGGGGTTTTGTGGAGACAAAAAGGGAAAACTGTTCACTGTGGGGTGACGAGAAGAACAGAGAGATGTGAACGCAGCAAGATGGAGGATAAAAGAGCTGAGATCTTCTGCACATATCACATAGTGTGCGTCTGTGATCATTTACTCTCATGATGTTCTAAACCTGCATGAACACAAAATAGATGAACGAAAGAGGTTTAGCAGAATGTTCATGCTGTAGTTTTCCATATAATAAAAGTGAATGGTGACTAACAAAAAAAAGAAGTTGTTTGTGCACAAATAAATAAAACTGTTGCTGATATAACTGTTTCTAGTCTTTATAATATAATGTGTGACACTGGAAAGCAAAACCTGTGGAATTTTTTAAAATTAAGATTCATACATCATCTAAAAGCTGAATAAATAAACTTTCCATTGATGTGTGTTCCACTGATCATTTTTGTCATAACAGAAAAATGTATAATTTTGACCCATTTAATGCATTTTTGGGTTTTGCGACAAATATGCTACTTATGACTGCTTTTTGTGGTTCAGGGTCGAATAGAATAGAATAGAATAACTCTGCATTAAAAGTTTTAAACCTTAAGTTATGGTATTATCTTTTTGGACCTTGGGTGTTTTGAGGGTACTGTATTATTATTTTGTAGCCCTCACCACCATTTGCTTTTATTGTATAAAACAAAACATTAAACATCCGGCTGAATTTACAGATCGATAGAAGTTATGATGACAGAATATCTTTTTTGGGTGAGCTATCCCTTTAAGGCAAGGTTTCTCAGTGTGTTATTAACAACTCCATTCATTTAATATCTCCCATCTCTCAGCTTCCGTGGGATGCCGGCCAACTGCCCAGTCACTTGAGTATGAAATTAATAGATAAAATCGCAAGTCTTGTTGTTTCACAGCCGAACACTAAATTCCACCCTCGTCGCAGTCACACAGACACGTCGCTGACCCTGGGGAATCGAAACCATTGGCTGTAGTTAATGCTGTGCTCCCCTGCCACTGGGAGGGAGAGAAAATAAATATCTTTACCCTTTATTGAACTTTCTCTTGTAACACTCCTGTAGAATGAGCTTCTGTGAGGGAAAGAGCAGAGTGCAAATTAAGCCTTTCTTAGTCACCAGGTGCTGTGGCTCAGCTTATCGGAGGAAACGCTATCCGTAAAGCCAATGCCCTTATTTGATTCCCGCAGCCGCCCACCACCACTCTCCCTTTTTCTGAACCACTCTCACTGCACAATGTGTGTACTACGCTACATACAGTCCAGTCTATATATGTTTTTCAAATGTCGTAATAAGCAATAAATATTTTTTTTCTTTTTTTTTTACTGTTTTGTATTTTTAGTTTTTACCCCTAATTATGATCCCTTACTTACAAGACACCTTTTAAAATATAAAAGCATCTAAAAATTGTGCATCTATAAAGCATCTATAAAATATGTTTTAATTTAATAATAATAATAGCAAAAAAAAATGTTGTCTTATATTATGTGTACATGCATACACCATTTTGGGGTTAGTAGGATTTAAAAAATATTAATAAATACATTTATTTAACAAGGATGCATTAACGTGATAAAAAAGTAAAGACATTTATAATGTTTTAAATTATTCATATTCATCAAATAATCCTTAAAAAACTAAGATTAGAGTAATGGCTGCTGAAAATGTTTGAATATATTAAAATAGGAGACATGTAATACTATTTATTTATTTATTTGCTTAATTTTGGGTCGAATAAGTGCAGCCTTAATAAGCTTAAGAGACGAGAGAAATTATATGAAGAGTTCGTTTGCGAAAACATTTTTAGCAATTTTCAAAAATCAATTTTTATTTTTTCTTTGTGCTTTCCAATTACTATCTCAGTCTGCAAATCACAGTCCCAAACTGCATTTGGGTTTATTGATAGGATTAATGAATAACTAAAAACACAATAAAAACACGATAACATAAAAAAGCATGATTTTTGAAAGAAGAAAAAAAGGAATTATCTGTTTTTGCAAATAAAATCTTCATGTGTTTCCTGCTATATTTCAAGTAATACAATAACTTTGGTAGGTTATTGTATATGCTATTCCATGGTGGTATACTGAATATTTGTCTGGATTCCATCCATTACCTGCACACAGAACTTTTGTATAGCATCCACATTACGCAGACTGCACACATAGTGGTAAATGGCTAGTATTATAGTATGCCGTTCTGAACCTATTTTCTGTCTCACTTTCCCTCCCCTTCCTCCATCACCCCTGTTTCATAGCCTGTGGCCATATTAATGTAGGTTTCCCTCTGTGCGTGACCAGCTGAGTTTATGATTGTTTGGAACTCCAGGCTATGTGTATATTCGGGGGTGAGCGTATGTGCACTCATGTGTATGTGAGTGAGAGGTGTGTGCCTGTGTCTTTGATTAGAGCAGGACCCTTATTAAACATTGATGGTGTTATTCATTTGGAGGGTGAGGAGGGTGCTCAGTCAAAATGGCAGCAGTAATTAAGGCGTTCTGGATATGATGGCTGCATGATGGAGTGTTGAAAGCATAACTACGGAGCCCAGACGCTGCAGGGGAAATGGCTTGCTTGGGAACCACAGGCCGAGAATAAATGCACGCGTTTGGTGCTTTATGGTGTGTGCATGTTTGTGGTTTGTGCAACTGCCAAATACCTTTAGAGCAAAGCTGATTTATTCTGTTGTGTGTTCTCAGATCCCTATATTTTGAATGTTTTCGCTTGAAGCCGATTCCTGTGTTGATGGCACACATGTGGTTAATGCAATAAATGGACAAATGTTTTTATATTTAAATCAGATAACAGAGATAAAATCACTGCACTCCGCAGTTAGGGTGCAGAAATCCTTAAAGTATGGATTTTTGAAAATTACATTTCATGCAGTGTGTAACACAGCTTTAATGAATAAAAACATACTGCAGAGTTTTAAATCTGAAAGTGCACCGTGTAAAAAGTCGACTGAAATTGGTTGTTTTAATAGTCTCAAGCTATTTCATGTTGACTTCAGCATGAAAAACTTGCATATTGCCAGCCCACTTGGTCTTTTCACATTGGTCTGAATGAAAATGCAAATTCATGGGACTCTCAAAACCAAAATATGAACCTTTCATAACCCATAATAGGGGCACTTTAATTATTAATCATTACAGTATTTATAATTGTTTCACTTTTTTAATCAGTGAGTGTGTTCTCTGTGAACTGTAATTAAAACTGTAAATTAATATATATATATATATATATATATATATATAT
>JAUMHP010000057.1:5919348-5936902 GCA_032361065.1 Enteromius trimaculatus
ATATATATTTGAAAGTGCAAATTAATTTTATGTTAAGATGTACTAATGTATATATATTAGGTAAAGTATCTTGTCACCATTTCTATTTACATTTTCCTTCAATTTATTACTAGAGGGATTCCTTTTTTTTTTTTTTAAGAATAAATATTCCCTGGTTTAATATGCAGTTACTGCATAAGTAATAATTACAGAGGAATTTATATTTTTAGTTGCATGACACCACAGGAGGGAGAAAAAAAAACTTTTTTTAAAAATATCAACTGCTGAAAAAAATGTTTTTATGGAATATTGTAACGGTACTGTATGTGGTAAAGCCACTGGTCTCCAGTACATTTCATAGCGATGCTGTAACTCTCCTGTGGTCTCTTTGTCTCCATATCCGAAGACATGATTAAACACAGATTCAAGTTTCTAATATCTAATAACGGATTCACTCACTTTATTATTGGATTACTCTTCTCAGAAAGACTTGGAAGGCGATGTCTAGTTGCGTTTGTTGTCACAACCCTTCTAATGCATTGGTCTAGACCTGCAGTTTTGCACGTCGACTCGAGAAACCAACAGCATCGGCCCATTTCAGATGCCATTACTGTGAAGTATAACTGCCGCAGCAGGTTTTTATGCATGATACCATCGCTCTCCATTGTAGTCAATTTCAATTTAGCTGTAAAGGTCATAATATTTTATGTATTAGTATTTTATGGACCTATTCACTGTTCCAATCAATACGAGATTTGGATCAAGACTTGCATGTGATTTCATCTCTTGTTCTCGCCGTCTTTCTCTCTCTCTCTCTTTTTTTTGTGTTATGTTCCTCATAAATTGTGTAAAGTAGCCGTGAGGGAGTACGGTGGAGGGAAGATGGATGCTGCCACACTTTCCTGCTCTATTCTCTCAGCTCTCCAGTCACTGAGATTGAGAAGTGAAAAATGGAAGGGTTGTAACAGGGGCATAACTCTGCGTATGAGCTGCTGTCGGCCTGACCTGCTGCTGTCCACCCCGATCTGTGCCGCTCTGCAATACTTGCCCTGGTGTCTCAGAGCGTTTCTCGTGTGGGGGGCGTTTCTGTGGTTTAGAGTGTGCATGGATGTTTTTAATGGCTGAAATGGCATTCGTAACTCATTGTACTTCTGTGTTGTTTTTACCAATAAATGTGATACCCCCCTCCCACCATGGCCTTAGTTACGTTGTAAGAATATAAAATTTAAAAAGAAAGTCCCATAATTCTTTAATGGCACAGTAAGATCAATAATATTTATTATTTTCATGTTGTCTTTAGGGGGTGTAACTGGTAGAGCATGGCGCCAGCAGCTCCAAGGTCAGGGGTTTGATTCCTAGGAAAAACACATGCTGTTATATACTGTATATGTTAAATGCACTGTCCATACATCATACTGGATATTACAGACAAAATGTAGATTCTTTGTTTCACTTTCAATATTATAGTGTTTTTATTTTGTTTTATCATGCTATTGGTTTATATAGATTTTTTTTTTTTACCATATTTTTACATTTTTAACTGTTTAGTATATTGAGTTAAAGCTTTTTTGTTTTATTTATTTGTTTTAGTATTAGTTAACTATAATAACACTGCTATAAATGATGTAAAAACCTTTTCACAAGAATCGTTAAGTCTATGACTTGTGAAAATATTTTTATTATGATTGTCTGTAAGTTGCAGATATGTATTTAATGTACGTTTAGATGCAGAATTTGAGAAAATGTAATCCGTTTTAAATTTGTTCTGAGGCATGTAAAGCTGTTCTGTAGTATTTTACATATGCACACATGCTTGCTGTCTCATTCATGCACACTGACAAAACACAAATTTTGGGCATAATTCAGTTTTCCTAAAAAAGAGCTGAACAGCATGTTAACTTCATTCATATTTAATCAACTGACAACCATAGGGGAAAAAAGTGAATTATGTTTTTATATCTGTAAATGCAGATTGTCAGATATGTTATTTGGTTTCAATCAGTTAGAGAAACAACCGGAGCTGGCTTTATCGTGGTCCGCTGTGGCTAAGCAAAGCAGAAGGAAAACAGCAGAAAAGCGTGTTTGTGTGTTTTTGTGTGCGTCTGAATGCATGCTTCCCAGTAGCACCTTTGGGACTGCAGCAGCGGCGGCAGCATTAGGCCTGCTTGAGTCACACAAATCTTTATTGTTCCAGAAAGTTCAACAGATGAAAAAGGCTGTTTATGACAGCGCATGATGGAGAGAGAGGTCAGCCATTTTTGTGTGTGTGGGCCTGTGTTATTAATCCACAGTGGGACCTTTTTTGTTGTATGTTCCTGAGTGTGTGTGTGTGTGTTTTCCTGCATAGACGGTTGGTTTGTTTTGAGACCTGACCGTCCGGGTTTGGGAGCTGGAGTGTGCGTGTGGCCGCCGGGTCGCTGCGCTCTGGCCCGTTCCCACAGCATCATCCCTCTGGAATGCCTGGCACTCGTGCTGTCTGCCTAACGAGCTTTTAAAAAAAGACATGTTAATTTGTTTTGTCTTAATCTAATCCCTCTACTGTCTCATTCATCCTCTGTTTTCCAAGTTTCTCTCTCTAACACACACTCTTTGCTCTCTCTCTCTCTCTCTCTCAGTTAATCTGATTGGTCAGGAACATGAAAAAAAGTCAATTGAATTTTGGTGTTCTGTGTCTAAAGGGAGAGTGAGGGAATTTTGTAAAGTGGTCAGCCTACACTTGTTTTTGATGAAAGTACTACTTGTTCTCTAGTTGTAGAGTTGTAGTTTTATTGTGAAAACAAGTCTGTTTTTCTTCATGGAAAATCTTTCACTAAATCTTTCACTACCTCAAGCACATATTTACACCTCGACTTAACTACATCCAGCGCTTTTTGAATTTTTTTCCCCCATTTTCATATTAATTTGAATTCAGTTTTAATAATTTTGATATGTGCTTTCATAGTTTTTTTTTTATTGCTATTTTTTGCTTGTTTTTTTAACTTTTGATATGTTTTTTTTTTATTTTAGTTTTAATCATTTTATTATTTCAGTGTTTAACTTTAAGGTAACACTATTTTAAAGGTCCCTGTTGAACAATAAATAGCTTTGCATCTACAAGTCAACTAACTCTCATTAGAATATTAATACACTCTCTAATTAATATCTGCTAACGTTTTATTGTGATGGTCTCCCAAAAGACGCTCTACGGACTATAAATAACTTTGCAAGTACATACTGTATCAACCTATTCTAACCCTAACCCTACCAGTCTACTAATACACTGCTGGCACGCTATTGAGAGTTAGTAGATATGTTGGTGGAATGTTACTTATAATCAACAAAATATGTTTGAAGGGACCATCAAAATAAAGTAAAACCAAGGTTTAAAATAATTATAATAATTTTAAAGCATATTCGCTCAGTTGTCTTTTTTGTGTTCTGTAAATTATGACAAGATCAAGATCACTGGTTGTGTGCATGTTATTTTAAATGCCAAAATTTAGGTTTAGTTAAGTTTCAACTGTTAAGGACAAAACACGGTCATACGGGTAGAGATGTAATTCATCGCTTTTTTATTATGGCGTGCCTATTGTTAAGGTAGTCTTTGCTTTTCTATGCTAGTTCAACAATGTGCTTCCTCTATTTTACAGTGTCATTGTAATTGTTGGCTTCATCCCATTTAGGTTATCAAAACAATGTCTTTATTGAGCACATTGTCTTTTAATTTATTGTGTTGCCCTTTTTCCTCACATTTTCATATTCAGTTACACTTTCATAGTATATAGACAGCTGGCTTTGTCCCCAGGGGTCGATGCCCTGAAAAATGACTGATGTGTGAAGTTTACGATAGGATCCTCACCTACAGCATCTGATTGCTGCATTTACCCCTCGCTGAGATGGTGGACATGGCTGTTCGGTTCTGTGTGTTGACAATGGGAAGCAACAGTCGTGGAAAGGCTGTGTTTGTGTTATTCGAGCGCTGAGAGATTGATTTTGGTGTTTGTGTGTTAGAAGCTGTGAGATGACTGACAGGACTTTATCTCCCAAGTCACACTTCCACAGGTCTGTGCCACAACACAATATTTGAGCAGGAGAAATATCACACATTCCCCTCTTGAACGTTTGATAAGCGCGTTGATTTTGCTGTGTCTGGAAAAGCAGAGATGTTTATTGAGCTTTGGACAAGTAGAAGGATATTAAAGGGATAGTTCACCCAAAAATGAACATTGAGGAGAAAGATGTAGATACCCCTGGTGCAGTAAAAAAAAAAAAAAAAAAACACTACACACAAGAAAAATTACAATGTAAATCTTAATATTATTATAGAATTTTAAGTAAAAATTCTGTTGTTTATTCATCCTCATCTTATTTTCATCTGTTATTACTTATTTTTTTATGTAGAGTGCAAAAGGAGATTTCCAAGTTGCTCTTTTACAATAAAATAAATGCCACATATGATATTAAAAAAACGGCTAGCATTTTGATTCAATTCTCTTACAAAGCTATCATAGGGCTGCGAAAAAACGCGAAATATAGCATACCTTTTTTATAAAACTGTTATTATGCTTTTTTTGGCATTATATGAAATTTCATGATGGTTAACAGAGCAGCTTGAACATTATAGCTAAATATCTCTTTGTATGTCATGAAGTCAAACAGGCCTAAAATTATATGAATTTGTTTAAAAGTTCATGGTTTTTGTCCAAATTAGAAATCATTGGTAAGGTTTAACTTGTATTTTTTTTTTTTTTGCATTAAAGCGTAAATGACGTTTTCATTCTGAATGTTCTCTGATGTTTGCGTGTGATTTTGGCTAGATTTGAAGTGACACGTAACGAAGGGCTGTTGATTATCTGTGACTGTACTGAGTCTTTCTGTCTGCTTTAGCTCAGTTGTCATCACCTTGTTGTTTCTGATAAGCGCAAATGATTCCTGGGATTCCAGACCAAAGTCTGCCTTCTCTTTAAGTGGCTACAATCCGGACATATCAACAGCCTGATATACTGGGCTTCTGGATTTTTATCCGTCACATGATGTATAGGTCAGATCGATAGTGACTCTTTGTTCTGGATGGGTGTGAGTGGGCCGGGGTTGGGAGATTGTGTGTTATCTTGCACATAAGTCTATAAATGTGTATGTTGGGAAATAGTATTGGTGCGTAGGAGACTGTGTGCGGATGTAAGGGGGTGGTGGGGCCTAGTCTTTGAAGATCTGGATTGTAAGTAAAAGATTGCAGGTTCAGATGTCACAAGGGATAGATGGAGCTTCACTAATTGGAACTAAACACAAGGATCTTTTGACATGTTGAGCTATTTTATTAAACTCTTAAAAAAAGAACAACTAAGTAAAGCAGACCCCACCCATGTTATTTATCTGTCTAGTGCTAATAAAACTCTGGATAATATCATTATTGTGATTATTTATTGTTAATTTAATTGAATTTTGCAGTTGGAATCTTTTAGTTGATTTTGAACCTACAACCTTTTGGTTACCAGCCCAGATTTTTAGCCACTATGCTACAGCAACACATTTTTTGAGCTAAGTGGATTGTGTGTTTTTGCAGCAGTATGGACCGTATCCAGCAGCTGAGGAGGGAGTATCTTCAGGCTCGTAGAGAGGGAGCAGCTCCAGCCTATGAGGAACTGGAGGCCCGACGGAGAGGACCAGAGTATGACCCGCACAGAGTAAGACATCAAACCCAATAACACACTCACCATCATGTCGGTTCCAAAATGAATCATTGCCGAGCATTACAAGTCGAGTTTGGAGTCTGACAGATTTTGAAAGCAGGGTCTGATTAAAAAATACTATAAATAACAGTAATATTGTGAGAAATTATTACAATTTGAAATAGCTGTACTGTTTTTAATATATTTTAAAATGTAATTTATTCCTGTGTTACAAAGCTGACCATTCCAATCTTCAGTGTCACGTCATCCTTCTGAAATCATTCTGATATCCTGATTTGCTACTCAAGAAACATTTCTTATCATCCATGTTGAACAGTTCTGCTGTTTCATATATGTACCCCTGTACCACAAAACCTTAAGTCGCTGGGGTGTATTTATAGCAATAGCCAAAAAATACATTGTATGAGCCAAAATTGTAGATGTTTCTTTATTGCCAAAAATCATTAGGTAATTAAATACAGATCATGTTCCAATAAGATATTTTGTACATTTCCTATTGTAAATATGTAAATAAACTTCATTTTTGAATAGGAATATACATTGTTTAGAACTTTATTTATACACTTTTTAAGGCAATTGTCTCACTATTTGGATTTTTGTACACCCTTAGATTCCAGATTTACAGTTTAGTTGAATCTCGGCAAATATAGTCCAATCCTCACAAACCATACATCAAAACCTTGTTTATTCAGCTTTCAGATTATGTATAAATCTCAAAATCGATGTCTGGGTTTCTGGTCCAGGGTCTCATATGGTTAGTATATTTATGAAAATAATAGCTGATAACGTTTTTCAATTCAGCAGCCACTGGGCTGTGTTTGGTAAAAAGTTCATTTTGGACCCTGCATTCACATCATTTTTATCTTTCCCTTAATCAAAGTGGATAATTAGCTCAGTATCTCTCTATACTGCCTCAATTCTGCAATACACCTTTACCAATCTTAATCAGGAGTCCTAGAAACTTCCAGCAAATACATTCTTTCTTTATTAGGATTGGGACAAACCAGCGTAATTTGTTTTCTCTCAGAACGCACAGTAATTCCCTTTGTGTGAGATCAATAGTTATACCTCTCAAATTCAAATGAGCTAACGTCTGTTTTTGTAAGAGCTGCGGTGAACAATGAAGCATCGCAGGCTGTGGGATTAGAGAGGCAGATCGAATTAAACTAACTCCAAACAGCAATCACCCAATCTAACGAGCCTGCTCATTAAGGTCGACACTGCATTTATTCGTTTGCTCGTCGGTGCTTATTTATCTATTTATTCAGTGCTAATTATTCAGCTACTGAAGGAAACAAACACTCGCTGCGTCAAAGCAAAACAAAGTTATCAGCTGCCGTTTTTGCATAAGAGGAAACGTGTGAGCAGTTTTCGCACTGTGAAACGGTTTGGATCTACCTACAGGCCTGATTATTGCATTGTGGAAATGCTGACGTGTGCCTGAAAGCAATATGAGAGAATTCACCATATCCTGTGACTTAACACACACACATAGTCTTGTAGGGCATTCACAGAAGTTTCCACACCCTGTTCCGTGACTGTGATGTAGTCTACACCATGGATATAAATAATACTCCTCATGACAGACACATTATGACTGCCTATTGTTACAGCTGCCTCCCGTCTGCTTTCAGATTTAGCCCTTTTATGGACATAGCTGTACGTATCACACTCGATCAACCCTCGAGGATGTTCCTGGTAAACATAGGGAAATGGAAAAAGAGATTTGGATCGGGATTTGTTTTGGTGGGCTGTTTCAGAACCAGAACCGTTCAGCTATTGCCACACAAGCAAAAAGGTTTACACACAATCCAGCCTTCCAGTAAATGTTTTAGCTTTTCTCTGCCAGGGGAGCCTACCGCTGATGTCATAGCCATTTCTTTTTTGTCTTTTGTATTTACGCGAAGCTTCGCAGTGTTTACTGGTTCATCACTGCTCTGTGTAAGTGTGTTACAGGGCCACTGTAGGGTTGATATAGCTTGTGTTTAGACATTGATTGATGACCGCTCGACCACTCCATGAATTTCTGTGCTGACTCAGTGACTGCATTGCTCAGGCATGACTGCGGTGTAGTCTGTGACCGCAAGTTCACTTGTGAGGACTTCTGACGTCCAGATGAAATTAAGGCTTGGCATTTGTCAGTATTTGTGTCAAAAAATGGGTCTGTTCCAAAACCCAGCGAGCTACCTCAATGTCTACTTCCTAAGAACTTGTCTTCTAAGGAAGCAACCTATTAGAGTTGCTGTGGTAAGCATATTACCTAGTACATTCAAAAATAGTTCATTTTAATTAGACTATTGGTTATCAGTCATTATCATGATCAAATAAATACATTCTTGAGACTTTTCATGTAAATAAAATAGTGTAAATTAAATGAAAGACTAGCTCAGTTCAAATAACGAGAAAGATGTAAATATGATGCTGTCTTAGAATCTAGCCAGACAAAGGTATCTTAGTAGGCGGTGTAGTTATGCTGCCTCTTAATGACTTTAATGCCTTAAAATGAAGCCCTAAAATACTGCTTACATAGGCAGCTCACTAGGCTTTGGAACAGAACAAATGCGTGTCCTCCAAAAGGTACCTGTATGTACCACGATCCTGTGCCATCTTGGAACCATTCCTGTACCTCAGCTGCTAGCAACACCAAGGTCATGGGTTTGATTCCCAGGGGACACGCATACTGAGAAAACATACACCTCGAATGCACTGCAAGTCACTTTGGATGAAAGAGACTAGCAAATGCATAATAAATGCAGAAGTATATTATACATTTATATGGAAGTCTGAAGATAGCAAACAGGAAGTTCAAAAGCTTAAAGGCAAATTCTGTTGCTGTCTTGCGGCTTCTGTGCAGTTCGTTCCTTAGATGTCGAGATAAGATGCATGCCGCATCGTCTGTGTAGCACACAATTATGTTATGTGTTGCCTGCAGTGTCTAATGTCTCCATAAACTATTTTTACCAAGTGAAAAATTCAAGCAAATGGGCTTCAGGATTAAAAAAGGAAGGCTGTTCGTGTTTTCAAAGGCCTCTCTTTATGGAATCAGTCGTGAGAAGGCAACCGATGAGCCGTGGAGAGGCGTCTAAATAGCATCCAAAAATATATATGGTCTTCTTGTGACTGTTTATAGGGCCTGTAAGGCAGTTAAAGTTGGTATGATAATGCTCCAACTGCCGCTTAACTGCTACGGTCCTAATGAGGAATAGGAGTCAACGCTGGCGGTATTTACCAGCACTGTCCTCTCACTCGTTCTCGTTTCCCCTGAGAGGAATGATGCAGTCCATGAGAAACTAACCACACAAATCTGTCAGAAGGTCTCTCTCTTGGTCCAGCCGTTGTTTCCTTTCCATTCCAGATCCGTCTCCAGCACACGTCAACAGCTGCATCTCCCGTTCCCACTATGAGAAAATATCCCAAAAACACAGTTTTCCCGTAACTACTTTTTATTTTTTGAAGTCACACTTTCTTTAAACCCATTGCCAGAAGTGAAATATTTTTCCTTGAAGTACTAGCGGAGAATATTTGTTTAATATGCTCAAGTCAGGTGCTGGATTTCACTGGTTTTCTTCAGTTGTGGTTTGTGCGGTCCATCCCTCGTGTGTTTTCCCATTTTCCTCTGCAAGTTTTTGACCTCAGATCCTATTGCTATGCGTATCTTGGTAGCAGCTCTAAGTCAAGGTTGATTTGGCCATAAGACGGAACAGGATGTGATGTGATCCTTTGATGCTGGCTCTCAATCCCAGTTCGAATGTAAAAGCAGGTATCGAAATTAGCAACATGGTGTCATGAGACCCGGCTGAGGGCTTTAACAATGAGCAGCTTAAGCGTTTAGGTTCCTGTCTATTGGAATCACTGCACTACCACGGCCCTCAGCCAACCATTGTCATCTTTTCCTCTCTGGGAACCATACAAACCACAGAGCTGAAGCAGAGAGAGTTGTTAGACTTTGGGAAACCCTAAAAAATCAGCAAACCCTTCCATTGCGTCCACCCTGCTGCCCGAACTCACTAACGTCAGGGAGTTAGAATCCAGACGTGCAGATTTTGAAAGGCTGTCAGGAGGATCTGGTGTACTTTACCCTTTAAATGTCCAGACACACCTCACAAGTGCCTTTGTCAGGTGGAAATTGATCCTGATTCAACATGGTGGCTGTGTAACTTTCGTCTGATTGTCGAAGTCAGACCTAGTGTAGACTGGGAGGTGGTCCACAAGGGCTGAGGGTGCCATTTGGGAATTAGTGCGACGTGAAGTCATGCCTGTTTGTCTGAAAGCCTACACTGTAAAATGTTTACTGTGAAGCTTACAGTAACTCTGAAAGTTGCTGTAATATATTCCACATTGTGCTTATTGTAAGTTTAATCACAGTAATTTATTAAATACTGTATTTTTTATTACAGTAAAATCACAGTACCATCGTTGCAGGCTATTATTTTGATATTACTGTATTAATTATGGGAAATGAAAAATGAAGACAAAAATAATATTTATTGTGAATGTGAAATGAGAAAATATATAAAAATTGCATTAATTTTTGTGTTTTCAGTCTTTAAACAGGTTTTATTTCACATAAACTTAAAAATGTATAGTGTCAAACATCACATGACAAACCAGAAAACAGTGCTCATTACTGCAGCTTGTCAGAGAAAGTGTTGACACCAGTATAAAACAGCAGTGATAGCTATTGGTTTAATTTTAAGGTAAATTTTATTTATTTATTTATTTATTTTTTAAAGTGAAAGTGTTACTGTCTGGCTGTTTTAGGTAATGAATTCAGCTTGAGAATTCAATGCCCTCAGACCACCCACTCACAAACAAACACAGTTTGAATGTTTGATCGGATTAAATTTCAACATTGGCAAAACCAAAGCGTTTCAACTGTAACTCCAAACATTATGGTTCTGGAAAACTTTCCAGTAAAGCAATCTAAGAAAGGCCAGTGGCTGTCATCAGTTCTGTGTTATGAGTGGTCAGTGCCGCTCAGATTTTCTTGAGAGGGGAAATCTATATCTTTGTTCTAAGTTGTGCTTAAACAATGGGTATAAAAAACAGCTACTGTCTACTTCGTAACATCTGGGGCTGGTTACTCAACGAGGAAGCAGAGAGAGCCCATTGCATACTTTTTTCAGTAAGGTTACAGGCAATAGTCTGGGGCAAATAAAAGAGTTTTCTTTGTTTGTTTTTGATGAAAAAATAAGAACGTATTTGTCTTTGGTTTATTATATAGATACTGTATTCCGGAGTCTGTATTGTTCTCTTCATCAATAGAAGGGACATTCTGGCAGAAATAGGTGCATACTAGAACTAACAACTCTTTATCAGACACCTTTGAATTACATCAGTAATTAAATTGGCTGTGTTGGATCCATACAAATAGTTTTTTGGCTATTTAAATAGTTTCTTCTGTTAAGATAGTTTACTTGAAACTGTGCAAACTTTGGTTTTCACCTTGACCTCATACAAAATGGCCACCCGTGGGAGAGCCGTTGAACTCTGCAGTAATTTGCGAGTGATAATCTGCCCTCTTGATCACCACATGGCTATGATGAGATTAGAGGGCTGGATAATTCATTTCCAGCCTGATTTTCCTCTTAATTGACTTTAATGGCCTTTTTCTGCATTCTGGCAACTGAGGCGATTGAGCCAACCTGCTGTTGTTTCTCAGAGGTTTCTCACTCACATACAGCAGGCTTTGTCCTTTGTTTCCAGCTTGCTCTGCACTGGATCTGATACATTCGGGATGTCATCTTCACCACATTGATGTCATTTTTTTGCGATACACTCCAAACACTTTTTGAAAAGGGAAAAATGTTCCATGTTTGTTAACTGCAGCTTACACTATACTCTATTCCAAAAATAGTAAGGCCTTAAAAGTGAACCTGTGTGATAGCTAGGCCTGACAGAATTAGATAAACAACTCTACACTGGACTGTTATCGTAAACTTAAGAGAGCGCAAGCACTCACTTTCTCATCCCTGTGCGTGAGAACAAGTGGTAGAAATATCAATCTGATTCAATGTTTCCTGTGTTTAGGATTGCTGTGCAAATGCATGTTTGCCTTATATAATCTTCCTCAGATTCAAAAAAAGTTCTGTTTATAATTATATACATTTATGATAATTGATTCACTGTCCTGATGGGATCAGTCTTGGCTCTGGATCTGGACCACAGTCCATTAATTAGTGAACTTTGAGCTGGATCATTGCAGCAAATCATGGGAGACGTACTTGTTCAGCTTCTGCTCTCTAAGTGAGTCCAACAGACATCCTGTTTGCGTGGGGGAAGTATGTTAGCTCAAAAGAAGTGTGTAGAGAGTGTGCAATTTCAGACGCAGCCAAAGAGTACGTTTCCGGAAATTGGGATTTAGAAATGTGTTTGTGTGTGTTGAGCTATAACAACTTTTGGTAACACTTCATAGGGAACACTTATTCACTATTAACTATGATTTTTACCTCGGTAAATTCATAATTCATAAATATAGGAATTAGGGATGTAGAAAAAGGTCTTGTATTAAAAAAAGGCTTTTTTTGTGCTTAATTGCTACTAATAAATGGCTTATATTCTAGAATACCCTAGTGAAAATACATATACTTAAATGTATTTGAGTTACATTTCTTTCTTATTATTTTATTATCATTAATAAAATGCTGTGCGATTGTACTTTTAGTATACTAAACTGTTATACTTAAAGTCTGCTAAATTGGAACAACTAAGTTTGTACTTAATGCACTTTAATTGTGCAGAAGTAGTGCAGCTGAAGACATTTGATTGTGCAAGTATACTTTAGGTACACTTTTAATATTTTGCATTTAAAGGGCAATGTTACACAAAAGCGAAATAAACATGCATTTTAGGCTAATTAACAAGAAATATCTATTGTGCGCAAGTAATACTCCAAATAAAGTTGAATAAAAAATTTTCTATCAGTGGGTCTCGAGTTATGTGTCAGTAAATATGTTAGTTGTTTTAAACTATACTTAGTATGAAATAAATCTATTTCAAACATATGACTTTTTTACTAGGGTATGCATGCTATTAAAAAAACTAGTTACGAGAACCTAAAATAAAGTGTTACCCAAATTTCTTTGTCTTGGATACTCATATATGTCATTGACCCAATCAATGCAAGTGGCAAAAAATTTCAACAAGCGCTTAATCTAAATATAGCCCATGATGGTTGACAAATTAAGCTTGAATTATAGCAGAGTTTCACCAAAGTTTCATCAGACTTGATTTATCTGGAAGAGGATCAGAGCCGCACGGTTTAATCTTCACTCTCCTGTTTATAGTCTCAGACAGCATGTTGTTTTACACCAGCAATCGGTCTTCGCTTCAAAACGCCTTACATCACAGAGCGTCAGAGAGAAAGTGATAAAGACAGATGAGGGTTGTTATCCTCTCCCTCTCTCCCTCTCATGTGCAGCTTCAGGGGCAGATGTGGAGCCTCTGTAACCCCTCTGATGATGATGTAACTATGTCTGAACAGAGGTCGCGACCTCGCGGGTATTCATTACCTTCCCAGACAGGCCTAATGGGACCTTTTCTCTGCCTAACAGGACTGGAATGCACGTCTAGTGCAGAGGAGACACTCTTCTGTCTCTTCCTCTGACCGACCCAGCTCGTTCGGCCATAGAGTCTGAGTCCCAGACGTGCGTGAAGTAATCGCCCGCACTCTATTATCGGCATCAACACGCATGACTGAGCGACTTAGTTCAAGCGCTCAACGTGAGTTCATTATCACAGGGAGAACGGAGGCCATCAAAGAAGAGGGAAGGCTCTAAAAGACTGTAACTTCCTCCAAACCCTCCTCTTCCTGTCTCACCTTGTCAGCCTGAGGGTAAATGAACCCTTGGTGGGTTTTCAGGTGCAGAATGAGCCAGCGTGAATTATCCCTGAAGGTGAGCTTGATGCTGACTCATGCACGATGTCATAATGTCTCCACCTTATCTGGTGAAACAGTCAAGGCCACTTACGAACAAAGCGGGGCGTCTGGCTCGTGATAGCTAGCGATGAGGTTTCGTTTGCCGATCGGACGTAATTCACCTGGGTTAAAGTGATACGGTTTCTCATTCTTTTCTGCTTTCAAGTTATTCAATTATATTATAGGAAGTAGTCAATTGATTTATTATAATGACTTAAACTTTGCAGTTCACCCTTTTAAAAAGGACGCCATATGCTCTGCTTTGACAGTTAATATTTTGTAATTGATTCCAGCTGTATTATTCTTCCGTAAGTCTAACCTTAGATAATGTTTCAGTTGGTCAGCCTGTTGTTTCTTGTCTTTGCTTCCTGTCTTGACATATTTAGGGAACAAATGCTGACGTCTCCGGTGTTGGAGAGACTACCACAGAGGAGGTTAATTCAAAGGCCTTTGTGCCTGTGTATTGTTTCAAGTTTAAAATACAACATGGGGACCACGGTGTGCCAAGCAATATAACCTTAATTTAACTTGGCCAGGGAACAGTGGAAGTCAACTTCAATGAATTTTGCTAGTTTGTCGAGCACATATCCTCAAACTACAAAAATACCCAGAATGGTAATGAAGGTGAATGGACGCCTTTAGGTTCCTGAGATGGTGATAGAACCGTTTTTTTCCCCCTTCCTTGACATTAGCACAACTGTGGAAGTACAACTAATATTTGGACAATGGCCTGTCTCGGGAATTCTTTCAGATGCTATGATGATGATGCTTTTTTTTTCTCCTTTAGTCTGAACAAAATGAGAATTTCAGAGAAGCCAGGGATGTGTCTAGGAATGCAGGAAAGCTCCATTTATTACATCAATAGAGGCAGTAACCCATTGTTTTTCACATTTTTCTGATAGCAGAAGCGGCGAACGAACAATGTGGCGATGTTTTGTTACTAGACAAGACCTAGTGCTGAATAAACATTATTGTTGGGTGAAGATTTGTTCAACATAAAGAAATTAGAAGCAAAATATGCTGTCAGCTAGACAAGAAAAAGCTCGTTTCTCAAACAAAAATTACAGGGATAGTTCTCCCTAAAATGTATTTCATTACTGTCATGTCTTTCCAAACCTGTTTGACTTTCTTTATACTGTGGAACAAAACCGAAACATACAGTACAGGCCCATAGTTCATAGATTATGACAAAAAGCATGATAAAACAATATGTGCCATAGTCCATGTCTTCTACAGTCATGGGAGTATTGTGTAAAAAGCAGATTGAAGATGCAGTGATAATCTTCATATACAGTGATTTGTGAACTTTCAAACTGCTGTGAGCAAATCATAGAGTCAAACTTTAATTTGAATCATATAAATGTATAAAACAACACATGAGCTTGGTAAATAATGACACACTTGGAAGATTTTTTTCAGCACAGTTTTAAATCTTTAGTCGTTATAGTGCACCTCAGCTTAAAATGCACATTCACTGAGACACAGCAGATCTCAGAGATTACTTGTCGTTCTCTGTCCTCCAGCTTTTCTGGAGGTCAAAACTCTATTTTAGACCAGACAAGGTGCCAAAGCAGTGGATGCATAAAGTTCTCACGGTCATTAAAACCAGACTAAAACCATCAGACTTTTCAGAGACACCACCCAATTCATCGCGAGAACCACAGTGGTGTAGTTGTCGGGATCTCAGCACTTTCTCTTGCCCGTGAGAACATGTTGCGCTTAAATCTTCTGGCTGATTAAAGAGGGAGTATGAGTTTTGATTCGGGCGTGGGCCTTGTCACAATTACAGGCCGTGGGATTATGATTTATGATGTGTGTTTAGGTGATGCTGATAAGACATATGGTTGTTGTTGGTGTGTCATGTATTCTTGGTCTGGTTCCATTGGGAGGAGGACCATCGCCATTTGAAGGATGGGATTTTGTATTCTGCGGTTCCTCTGCAGATGTCTGTGTTTGTTATTGGGAAGGAGAGTTTCTCTGTGGATCTTTTCTACCCTTTAGGAGATGCAGTCTGGAATTACAGATATGAAAACATACGCATACGCATAAAGATGGATAGAATTAGAGAGAAAATAGAAGCCAAACCAAAGACATCGAGCTATTGGGGAAAAATAAAACATTTAAAAGAAGACGAGCCAAACCAAGTTGGACCAGTTTTAGAGGAAGAGAAAGGGTGCTGAAGGCCTCCCCTCTCCAGACTTTTGCCTTGTAAGGTCAAAGCGGGGATAAATCGATCAGATGACTGTCTAAGCTGGGAGAAAGACCGAAAAGAGACAGGGGCATGTGCTCTGTAATAATTGTGGAATTTTAATTGGATTATAGACTTGGTTGACCTTGCTGAGCCGCTTGAATCTGTTCATTGACAACGTGGCAGTTGAATCTGCTTCCACCCGTGAAGGGTTCAGACAAAACCAGCTCTAATGTCTTCATGTCTGCCTCACTTACTGCTTCCTTTCAAAGTCTAGGTTTATCCAATGTCCCTTTAAAGCTGGAATACACAAATAAACATCTCCTGGATGGATTCATATTATAAAGCTAAGTTTGTGACCGCTACCTGGTTTTCTGTGAAACTCCCAATTAAAACTCAGACTAGCTCCGACTTCTGACAACTAACACCAACTTCATTTTGAGACTGTACAAACATCTTGACATCATCACCTAGCAAGTGTTTCTATACAAGTTCAGTTCTATTTAACTGGCTGAAGACCAAAATCTGTTTTATACAACATTATGACAGCTGTGTTTTCCAGGCTAGTTCAGCTAATATGTGATGAGGAGTGGGTAGGGGAAGTTTGTTTCATTTATATTTTTATTAGGTAACAATTTACAGCAAGGTTCATTAATTAACAATGTTAATGTTAATTTCAGCATTTGCTAATGCATTTTTAAAATAAGTCTGTCAAAGATGAATAAATAGTCCAATAAATGCATTGTTCATTGTATAATAACTAATGTTAACAAACGATACCTTATTGTAAAGTGTTACCGTTTATTTAAACAATAAATATGAAATGCATTTTCCTGGCTTTGCCCTGTTAATGCAGGTCAAAAGCTGGTGAAAGGCTGCAGTGTGTCCCATTGGCTTTCTTCAGAGGTGAAGTTAGATCTGCGTCTGATTATAAGAGGGACTTTGGTGGATCTGCTGTAGGGGAGAAAAAAATCACTTATGAAAACAGAAGGCTCTATGTGCAGGCTGCAGTGCGCTTCTAATCTAACCTCCCCATGGCCCAGAGCAGCCCACAGCCCGATTCCAATCAACACGTCTGGGGAGCTTGTGATAACCCTCGAGCCCAGCGCGTGGCGCTCAGCACCAGGGCTCAGAGAACTGACCCGCACCTCATCAGCCACATTTAATCTGATTAAAAAGTTCTGGCTCTGCCTGTAGCCCTTGTGGCCAGATCAGCTCAGAGTCCAGAAGTTCCCACACTGAATCACCACCGAGCCACATAGTTGACATTTTAGAGAGCTGACTTGTTCTTTGTTGTAGCACGCTGTGCTTGGTCTAAAATGATTTTAATAGAAAAAAATTCTAGCAATAACAAAAATTAAAAGTTGACAATATTTTGTAAGAGATTTTTTTTAAATCTATTTATAAAGAAGAATATTTGGTCTGATACGACTTACAATTAAATTTAATACAACAGGGTGTAGGGTTTATTATATATAATATTATTAATTCATATATTATATTAGTGCTGTCAAACGATTAATTGCAAATAATCGCATCCGAAATAAAAGGCTTTCTTTACATTGTGTTTGTACTGTTTTCATTTTTTATGTAAAACACACACATACAGTACATATTTTGTACAGTATTTACATGTAAAATATATTTATTTTGTTATATTTTATATTATATATAAATATATTTAATATATAAACGTAACATATTTGCATGTGTTTGTATTTATATATACATAATAAATATACACAGCAAACACAAAAATATCATTTAAAGAATAACTTTTATTTTGGATGCGATTATTTT
>JAUMHP010000057.1:5939706-5965434 GCA_032361065.1 Enteromius trimaculatus
GTGTGTGTTTGCGTGTTTCCTCGAACAGCAGTTTTGGATTGATTGAGTTCTACTGGTTTGGCTCTACAGATATTTACACTAGTAATCAGTTCTGTTTTATATGCTGTTTGACTCATGCTGGCCATAGAAGAAATTTTGGAGCTTGTTAGGATTTCAGTTTTCGAAACCATTCGGATTTCTTTCCATTGACTATCTGAGTCAGACTTGGCCTTGGCTCCCTTAACTTGGCACTTCCCGTGTGGCTTGTCCAGCTCAAGGGTGGTAATGGCTGCTGCCGGCCAGTCTAGCAGAATCTAGAGGTGAGTAGCCTGACACGCTGGGGGAAGGAGTGTGTAATATCCACAGCGCATTTCACTCGGAGCCCTCTGCTGCTCTGTGTAATGAGAGGCCTGAAGCTCCTGCCTTTCCTCTCATTTACTGAGCTGAATAATGATGGTGCTCTCAGCCTGAGCCTCATCGCCGCTGTAACACCGTCACACCCACAGCGTACGCGCTCTCATTCTCTCCCTGCGTCTGAAGTCAGGAAATGAGAATTCAGGACACGGGACTCCTCTGCCTTTGTTCTTTTCATTAGGAAAAAAAAAATCTCAAAGCGCCACTTCTTTCTCTCTCTTTCTCGCAGGTCGTCACTCTGTTTCCAGGAGCCCGAGTGGACCTTCATGTTTTTTTAAAGACTCAAACATTAATCTATTTCTTCAACCAGTCACGCAGTCAAATATGTGATCTCTTTTGCAATTCATCATCTTAGGACAATAGTGACACTAAGAGTGCCAAAAATACCCCCCAAAATGTATATATATATATATTCATTCTATATATTTTTATTATCTATATTTCTATGCCTAGGTTAGCACATTAACACATTCAATAAAATGTTAGAAATGCTTTTTATTTCAAAAATTTGCTAAATAAAGTTAATTTAACTGGCATACAGTAAATAATTGCATCTGAAAGAGCAAGTAAATGGTTAACTCACGAGTGTCCATTTTTGTTTAACAGATGACTTGTGTGATCACTCTGTAGTCAGTAAATTTAGTTTGGTTACATCTCAGGCTCGATTTGTTTTAGATCATTATATACAGCATGACATCATGGTGGCTTATGAGCCAAGCTGAAATCAGTTTCTTTTGGATGCAACCTCATACCCAAGCACCGCCAGTCATTAACTGACTGGGCAGCAGCAGCCAGTGTACTGTACTGAAGGTTTCGGACACAGGCTGTCTGTGGCACACATATAATGATAGTGTTGGTATTTTTCTATGCTGTTCTTCTGTTGACAGTCAGACTATTGGTGTAACAGTTGCTTAGTAAATCTGTTAGCAAATTGACCCAATGCTAATGGCTTGTGAATTTTGCCAAGGCGTCTGATGTGTGTGAGTTTATCTGGAAGATGCCGTTTATAGAAAGCTTGCTCATTAGCCATACATTTCTAAATCATTCACTGACAGATGTTAGAATGTCATTGTACAGATGTTTTTGTGACGTGTATAGCTTAGATTTGTTTATATACAAATATGAAGCTTCAAGTAAAACACAATGCTTTCCAGATGATGTAGTCTATGACAGATGTCTCAGTGACATTTGAGTGCTTACTGCAAAAGTGACTCCGTATGTAAAAACCCACACGTCGGGGAGCTGTTTATTATTTGTCTTGATGAAAAGACTTGATTGTTTCCATCAGAATATTACAAAAGATTTGTTGATTGTAAGGGGTCAATCTATGAAACAGGTGTAAGTATTTGTGCTATTTGAAACTTTCTGTGAGGTTGATAATTAAATACATTGTTGATAAATTGCATTTTTACAAATAAATGTGCCATGTTGTACTAGAATGATTAATTCGAGGTTGACCTCTGTGATTTAAAAAAGAAAACATAATGCTCATTTTTCTTTATTTTCCACGTGTGAATTATTTATTATACAGAATCATGGTAACAGGGTTGACTGACAATCAAAACAATAAAACTTAAAATTTTGATTTTATTTTTTAAAAAATGTACATAACCCTACATTTTTAAGTAAATATATATATAACTTTTTGTGTGTATACACAGTATATACTTTTTTAATTTATTTAAATCTCATTTAAATAACTTTTTTTTTTAGGATTCTTTGATAAGAAGTTAAAAAGAACAGTATTTATTTATTTGAAATAGATTTTTTTTTTTTTGTAACATTATAAATTTCTTTATTTTCTTTTGATAAATGTAATGAATCTTTTCTAATTGAAGGTAATCTCTTTTCCTGAATGCACTCATGTCACTGAGACATCTGGAAAGCATTGTGTTTTACTTGAAGCATCGTGTTTGTATTTTTAAGTCATAAACGGCACAAAAGTGGCACTCGTTTTAGAATGACCAAAGGAGACGCACGCCCTGAAGTTTCTGCTATTGTCCGGTATCGCGTTTACTCAGTAGGAAGCTTTCATTCCTAGCTAATAATTTGTGCTATCAGGTCAAAGCTCTGTGACTGGCCCCGGATGGATAGTGTAACAGATCGGAAGTCTGTTCTGAAAGCCCTGCTGCTAGGAGCAACGTACTGGGCTTCTATGGAGACTAGAGTTACCATAGCAGCAGCTGAAGTGCCAACTCTCGGAGCCAAAGTAACAGGAGAGCCAGTAACAATGTTCGAAATGCTTTCGTGTCAGCAATAATTGCTGCGTTATTCAAAACCTTTGAAATCAATTCTTACTGTACAAATCCCAAATTAAAATACAATCTGATGATGCATAGCCACATTACACTGGCTAAGTGCATATCTGACCTTTTGTGTGGACCATTTTGCCCTGTATTTAATGACTACGTTTGACTGTTGTTGCTCTATTGTGCATGCAGTATTTGAATAAGCTTATTACATTGATTCAATTGTACAACTCTCAGGTCAGCCTTTGCTCAAAAACAACCGTGGACAAGCTGATTTACTGGCCTAATTCACAAATTAAAGGGGATCTCTTATGCTTACCAAGGCTACATTTGTTTGATCAAAAATACAGTAAAAGCAAACATAATCAGAAATATTGTTGCAATCTAGAAATGCTGACAGTGGCGTAAATACGTACAGTCTTCCATCTCTTCCACTGCTTTTATTCACCATGAAAGCTTTATCTCAGACAGCATCATGAGCCCAGGTCATCCAGTGGACAGCTGTGGTCAGATGCATTCCTTAACAGCCTCTCCGCTAATTGGCCTGCTGTGGATTCCCGGTGTGAGTGTGACAGTTCACCGGTCAGGTCTGCCCCCTGCCTCTTAACAAATTTACCATCTACACCTCTCTGACCCTGGAACAGTGAGAGTAAAGACCTTACAGCCCTCCTCTGTACTCACGGCCAGTGGTGTCGTGCCTGTGCTTCACCTGTATCATTTCTAGAGGGTTCACAGGATGGATTGTAAAGGAAGGGGGAGCTCTGCTTTGCTGAGTCTTCTGGAGTTGGTTAATGAGCGTTAGGAAGATTTGAGATTGTTTAGGAGAAATGAGGTGTGCAGGTTACTCCTTAAGATCTTCAAAGAGTCTAATACCACCCAAAGTTCAGGAATTCATGAAAGTCAGCCCAGGAGTAGTCTCTCGTAGCCAGACCTTCAGACTGACGGGTGAAGGTCTGGAATTCATAGCAGCTTTCTTTGGTCAAGGCCCACCCATAAGGCCGTTTGACTGACATGTCAAACAACCAATCACAGTTTGTTTCATTCATATCTGTCCACTTTTTAACACCCACACAACTAGTACTGTAAAATTGGATCTGCTGGGAATCCTTGTAATGCTAACAAAAGGTCAGCAAGGTTTGGAAAAATAGCACCCTAAATCCCGTCGGCAATCAGGCTAAAATATTTCTTCTTGTCTCCTCTAAGTGGCTCAAACAATACTCCTGGACATCTCTTAAAGAGTCTATGCCGTGAACCTCGCATACTTTTGAGAATCCAACATTTAACTGATCTTGATAAATGCTCATTGTCACTCGTGTAAACCCGACTTCTTCCGAAATCACACGTCTGCTCTTTGTTTTCTGGCGGACCGAAAATAAACGTAACACTTGCGTCCCTCGGAAATCCGCTAAAATTCAACCAATCTGATGACGACTTTGACATTCCTGAAGTGTTTCCAGTTAAGTGTACCACATGCATCAGACATTTAGCCAACGTTCCGTGGGCGTGACGTCTGAGGCTGAGACTAGCCCACGAGGGACTATACCATGTACTACAGGTACCATTCCACACCACTGTCGAACAAAACAAATCTTCATTTGACTCTCATTTTTAAGCCCAGGTGTGTTTGTAAGTGCCACATAGCAACTTTTTTCTTAGAAATTAGGAACAATATTTATTTTTTTCTTGTCTCATGACACTTATCATTTAACTGACCCATTTTGAATTTCCCAAAAAATGTCATGCTGTCTTTTGGTTTGTATTAATATAGCATGAATTGAGCTTTTTGTTTTAAAATCTTCACAGTCTACTGACATTTGTTATGACATCTGCTTCAAACAATACGGTGCTCAGGATATTTACAATAAGTAAATCCACTTCATCATCTAATTTCTCTTCAGTAGTGATGCTTTAGAAATGTAGAGAGCTACTGCAAAAAACAACAACCAAAGTTTAATTCTAAAAAAGTTTTTTTTTCCACTCTATACATCTATATGATCTATACATTGATCTATAGATCCATACATCAACTTTTATATTTAAAAAAAGTAAGTAACGAGACTGTTGATGGCTTTCCTGTAGGTTTATTTTTTATTTTTTGAAGACAACAAACGTGTTGCGTTACTCTCAAGCTCAGACAACATGATATCAGACCGTTGGCTGAAAGTCTGAGGCCAAAAATTGGAAACACTTCAGGAGTTGCAAAGTCTAATTGGTTGAATGATACAGGATTTCGGGGAAACGTGTATAACTTCCTTAACGTTACATCTGGAAACAGTCGTCATGTTTACAGCTGTACTAAACAATATATTTTCCAAAGTATGTGTAATATTTGAAGTTTTCAGCTTACAATCTTTAAAATATGTCCATGAGTTTTACTTGCCGGTCTGTTATTGTGGCGACATTTCCATACCCCCAAACATGACACCATTGTTTGCTTTACCTGTCAGTTATTACGGTCTCTTGGGTAGGCTTTTGCCATTTAAAGTGGCCAAGGTTCCCAGACCTTCTGTCATTAGTCTGAAGCTCTGGCTGCATGAGAACTTAAGCAGTAAAATTTTTGACAGCCAATCAGCTTGTTAGGCCTGAAAACATTTTCATTCATCTTCAGCGTCCATGCAGAAAGTTTGAAAACATGACTGAATAATTTCAAAAGTTGTTACAGTCTATTTTCTTTCATTTTCAGATAAGAGTTTTGTTCAGCATGTCAAAAGAGCCGTTCTAATTTAGATGTCATTGCGTCCCTCTTCCTCTAAAATGGGCATCTCGGTGGGAGCAGTTATGAACCTGCTCTTCTCTAGTGTTCAGCACGACAGTAACCCTCCTCCAGCTCCCTCTCTGCCTGCGTTCAGCACTAAATGGCTCTCGGTAATGGACAGTAATGCACCTTAACGTCATGCTGCTGATTACAGCACAGCTGAATGTCAGCGCCTAACCACGCTTAGTGTCAGAACTGCACAAATTCGCACTGCAAGAGAACACGCAGCAATTATCCTTAAAGACCCCAGTATTTCCCCTGACACATTAAAAATGTGGACTTTTAGTATTACGTTGCTGCAGCTGTGCTGTATGTGTCAAAGAAGAGAAACCAAACCGCTCTTTATTAAACAAACGTGTTTGTTTTTGCTTGTGTAGTTTTAGTAATACATCACATATGATTGATATTTATATTTGATTGGATGAGCCATCTATAATGAATGAAATCGCATTAATAGAGAGAGCAAGTATTATCTAATAATGCATTAGAAATGAAAAATGGGAAAGTGTGACGTTTCTTGTTTAAATATATGCTGGTGATTTGCTGGATCAGGCTATGTTCTGTGCAGTGTTTAGATGGCATACAGGTGATTTTCAGAGGTGCACTGACTGACAGATAGGGCTCTGTGGTTGATGGCAGCAGCGGCGGGTAGCTGTGGGAATTGGTGTTGCACGGGGTGCTGGTTCGAAACCAAGTGTTCTCTAGCAATCATCTCCATGAAGGAGAGAGCGAGGCAGAGCCTCCATCCCATTATACCCTCATCTGAAGTTGCCTGCCAAGCCAGCTGCTCCCCTATCAGACACACACGCGTCTGGACACATGACCGACACGCACACACTCACACATCCAAATGTATGTTTACACACAGGATGACATAAAGCGCTCACAGTGTCACTCACAGGCTGAAGTTCAAACAATATTCACAAACATTTGTGTGAAAACATATACAATGGAAAATATAATTAATGTTTGGAGTCAGTAACAGAAGAAATCCACCTGGAGAGCAACACACTCGTGAAAATTGCAGGCAATTGAATAGGAAAAAAAAGAGAGTGCGTTAAAGTTCACCTAAAAATGAAAATCGTGTATCATTTTCTCTCTCTTTTTTTTTCTCTGTGGAACACAAAAGGATTTCTTTTGAATACTGGGCTCGTCACGATTCTATACTATTATAAATAAAGGGGTCTTGCCAACGGTGATGTGAAAACAACATAAATGTATCAGAATTGTCTGAGCAAGACCTCTGAATGCAAACATTACAAAAAAAGAAAAAAGATTAAAACAAGAACAATAATATGTGTCAATAGGGTAAGAAAAATATATATTTGTTTTCCTTTGAATTAAGTTTTTTGAAACTAAGTTTGTTTGTTTTTTTACCCCGTTAGTAGATCATTTTCTTGTTTTAAGCTTAAACTGACTTTTGATGTCTTTGATTTAAGAATGTTTAGAAATTTCTAAAATGTTCACCAAAATCTTTGATGAATTTATGTGAAGTGCTACCTAAAATTATTATTGAAGATGTTGACATCTGCTTTGGATTTCCTTGCAGCGTCAATGTCAGCGTTCAGTAGAGAACCGAACAGAAGAGTATTGTGAGTGATTGATTCAATCATGAATAGATGAAGCAATCAGAAAACTGGTCTGTTTTTAGAATTTTTAATTAAATTGCTAGTAAAATGAACTGTTTTTATGATATTTGTATGATGCTTTTGCGTTACATTAAATGCTGGAAAGCTCCAGTCTCTTGCTGTAGTAACAGCATGGAAAAGAGCAGCCAGCGCAATTTTCAAAACGTCACAGAAAAAGACACTGATACAAGTTTTGCATGAATAAACGAAGGCGGAATTTTCATTCCCCTTACAGAAAAGTCACTTGCACATTCAAAGGCAGACCAGCGGTATCCTGCTTTAAGTTCTGTAATCTATCCATGACTTCCAGTGAGTTAAGACATTTCTTTACAGAACCGTTTACACAGTGATCTGTGTGCAAACATGATAGCGCTATCACGCTCTACCAAATCCACATGTGTATAAATAGCTGTTTCTATTTGTAAAAAAAAAAAAAAAAAAAAAAGTACACACACTGGAGAAACTCTGTGATTTAAGGGAGATGCATTTCACCGGGCCAATCAGATTTCAAAGGGTCTGGCTTTTAGAAGTTTTTCCCCCCTCAAATTGTGGGTCGTCCTTGAAAATACTCAAGGTGGACGAGCGATAAGGGAGAAACGAGAAGGAAAGTGGAACAGAAAAGGGGGTTTAAGAACTGGAGATAATTTCTTTAAGCCATTGCCACCCAGATAGGACCCCCATTTTCCAGACTTCCCATCTTAAAAGTTCTTGGAAGGGATTAAGAGAACAAAGGAAGGTAAATTCTCAGGAAGAGCAGAAAATTTGTCCAACTTTTAGAGAATGTCAGCACCCTCTTTTATTTTAGGTTTCGTAATTTATCTTAAAGGAACCTTGAGTTAAGAATGTAAGAATAGCAAAGCCAGAGAAGAAGGTCATTTGGTTTGTTCTAGGTATCCAGTGGCACTGAGATTTGCTCACTTCGTCATAACATATCAAATCAAAACCTTGAGTTGCCATTTTGAAAAGAAAATCTTGATAAAAATACGTACGGGAAGCCATTAAAAGACATGATGTGTGAAGAGGCCGTAGTCATTAAAAGCAGCATGCATTTGGTTATTGACCTTTAATGCGGTTAATTGCCTGAGTGTCGGGGACTTGAGTATGTGACATTTCTTATTTTCCTGTTTATCCGGCTTTATCCTGAAAGGATTTGACATTTCAAATTAAGCATTAACTCAAGAGTGTGGATTGCGATTGAAGATCAGCGCTCCAGTGGAAACGCAAACAAACAGCTCCCCGTTTGGTCCACACACACTCTTTTGTTATCGCACTATAATACGGATACAGATTTGAAGTAATTATAATTTGCGGATTCATCTTCTTGTGCGCCGTTAAAAGAGAGAACGTTTCCACAACTGACAGTGTGGAGAAGCTCTCCCAGGTTTTACGTAACAAACCCCGGCTGCTAAAATTAAGTGGATGTGGAAGAAAGTAAAGTAGGAGGAAAACTGTTCTAATTACATGTGGGAGCTTCAGCACACTTCACAGAGAGGCCTCAAAGATACACCCATTTCCCTACTGCTGCACACACACACACATTTTCATGCTCAATCGTACTGGCATCCACTTTTTGACACCGTGTAGACACTCATATTCCATTACATCCTCTCACAAACCCACACACTCGCTCATACTCATATGGACATCCCTGAGGTACGCCTGACATTTCAGTTCAGGAGGAGGAGGAACTTCATATAGAAGACTAGTTCTGCCACTCATTCAGATATAGACTTTTTGAAAGATGTTGTTGACTCTTCTTATGTTCACAGGCTACTGTACAGGATGCATGATTACACTTTACAAGGTCTGGTTTGAAAATATATAGGTACTAACAGTGAACATTTTTTACACCAGATTGTATAGATTGTTAATTTTTAGGATTGTCCAAAAAAGTGTAATATTGTTTGTTGTTAATTCATGTTTGTTCATAATGGATTAATATTAATTTACACAACTAATGCATGCATATTGTACACCATTGTACAAGATCAAATAAATGCTGTAGAAGTATTGTTCATTATGTCAGCTGCTGCATTGGCTAATGCCAACATATATAATACTGTTTAAAAGTTTGAGGTAATTAAGGTTTATTTATTGAAAAAAATTGATTTATATTTAACAAGGATGCAATAAGTGACAGTAATAAGTGACAATAATTCAGAAGTGACAGTAAAGACTTGTTGTTAAAAATATTTTCCAGATAAATTTAGACTTTAGTCTAAGTTTCCAGGAAATTTTGAACGGCAAATTTTTCAACATTGTAATAATGAGAATTTTTTTGAGCACCAAGTCAGCATATCAAAATCATTTCTGAATGACACTAAATTGGAATAATGATGATGAAAATGCAGCATTTGCATAAACTGGAATAAATAACATTTAAATCGAAAACACATTGTAAAAATATTTCAAAGCTTTAATGTATTTTTGATTAAATAAATGTAGCCTTGGTGAGCATAAGATAACTACATTATCTTATTAATGGATTTATTATATTAAAAATGCACATAAATAGGTACTCGGGGAGTGTGAAAAAATGAAAAACTTTTCACATGGCTTTTTAATTAAAAACCACACATTTGTGTATACACACACATTCCAAACCTGTGTTTCTTGTAATTTTCTGTTAAAAAAATTAGAAATATTTTTGTTTTTGTTTTTTTTACTTTTGCTAAGTTTGCCAAATACTGCATTTTAAGTCAGTGCTAGCAAACTATTTATTTCAGCCACATTTAAATAAAAAAATGTGTATAGTTAGTCATCTACATTTGAAAATAGTACTATATAGTAATATAGTATATAGTAATATATATATATTTACAGTTATTTTATTAAAAAGAACTGCATAAACATTATTCTAAATCTCTACTTTTTTTCTATGAAAGAAAGGAAGTCATATGGGTTTGGAACAACATTAATGTGAGTAAATAATAAGAGGTTTGTCATTTTTGTGTAAACGATTGCTTTCAACACAAGCATGAAAATAGTAATAAGTAATAATAGTAATACGTTTTTTTGTAGCACTATGTATTTAAAAGCGCTTAGCATGTGGTACCCAGAATGTTGTGATATGCATGCAGCTTCAGCAAACAAACACACAACAACTTTACATTAACAAGCAGATGTTTGCAGTAGTTTTTTCAACGCAACCAAAAAGCTGCAGATGCGACAAAATGCTGAGCTCTACCAACAGATTCTCAGAGGAGCGAGTGCGAGAAGTCACTGCGTTAGCTCCCGCTCTCCCCTCGCAGCGTTCATGTCCTAGTTAAAATCAATGCACCCTCATTAGAGAAAATTATGAAAAATTAAAGCTATCAAATAGATCTTTTTGTTGCCGGGTAAGAGTCTATTGGCCGTCACAGGGGCTGCCAGCGGGAACGGCATTCAGGGACGACTGGAGAGACTTTAAGAGCCTTCACTAATTAGGGTTGGAAACTGATGGCTTTTCACAAGCCACAGCAATTACTGCAGTAAAGGAGAGCGGCAGATAGAAGTGGACTTGAATGAATGAGTTTGTTTTTCTTCTTTTGCCTCGTGACATTTCGAACGAGTTTGAGTGTTGCTCATGGCGATCGAATGAGAGTGAGAGAGAGCTGCGAAAGACCAAAGGTCAAACACAAAATTATCATTCCTCTTACTGAAGATGGACAGGAATGCCACAGCATTTAGTACCTTCCTTGAAGTAGTCTTGAATTAGCATTGTACGGCTTCCGCATTGTCTGTTTTTAAGGGCCAGGTGCTCTTTACAGAGAGGATGACCCAGACTGACACAGCCACAGGAAGGCTACTTTTGTTCCAAAAGCTGGTCGGCACTTGAGTCACCAGCTCTGTTTTATCAGCCCAATCTAAAACGCTCCGTGACCTCGTAATGCTGGATTTTGTATAACAAGAGCTGCATTCACAATTGAGATTCAACTGCTGATACACAAAACGCATTCATCTGCCCTACATGAGCTTTGTTTTTCCAAAGCTGAGAGAATTGCATGTGGGAAAAGCTTGTCTTTTCTCTCTCTTTTTTTGGGGTCTAGTAAAGTGCATATACAGGGCAGCCTCTTCCCAGATACTTATATATTTATCGCGTAATATCATTACATCCGAAACAACAGAAAAGCGCAGTGAACGACATAAAAGCAGCCTGTAGGACTTGTATGCTGTGTTCTACCTCTTCTGAAGTCATACGATAGCTTTGTGGAATGAACAGAATGAAATGTAGAATTATTCACTTTCAAATGTGATCGTAATGCGTCGCTTAAATAAAATATGGCGCCTATAAATATGACAAATATGACAGCTTTTGGGGCCATGACCTAGCAGTTACTGCACAGAATCCAGACTCTGCATGACTCCAAAGATGTATTAATGAATTCCAGAGCTGTTCGGGTAGGTGAAAGTGAGTTTTCCAGTGAAGTATCACAGGTCGTCTTGAGTACTATAGACAGTCTGTCACGTTTCCTCCCCAAGTTCTTCCACACGAATGCACATGGTAAGTAATTCTTCAGTCATAACTGAGGAAGCTGCTTCAGGTGTGTCATCTTTGCCTTCGCGTTGACATTTTTGTTGAAATTGACAACAGGGTCTCTTTATAATGTTATTTTTTGCCTACCGCATTGTGTCTGCTGGGAAAAGTAGCAAAAAAAGGTCCATAGAAAGAAACAAGAGCCGTTTTAACTTCAATGTGGTTCTGAAATGTGATTTTTTGAAGAAACAAAAAATTAAGCCTGGAAGAAAAACTAGAGCTATTCTGATTATTTGGTATGGAATGTTTCATAGAAATCGCCTAATGCATGATGAGTTTTTAGCTCCACTGTGTCAGTATTTCGTTTCAAATATCTCAAAAGCATGTCTGGACAAGCTCTTTCTGGAAGCGCACTGCACGTAATAAACAAGTTTCAAATCTAATTCATAAGTATTAAACCTTTTTAACATTTTAAATGTACTTACTGAGGAACTGATAGCATCTTGGTTAAGGAACGTGCTTGTCGCCGTTTTAATGTTCATGTTTGCTTTCATTTTTAAGATCTATCTTTTGTTGAGTTCAGTATGGTTATAAATGTCCCACAAATACGTTATTCACACTCACATTAAACACTTTGAAACAAGCACATAATCAGTACCCAAGATGACCTTTCGTAGTATGCTGTTGCTTCAGTTGCTCCAGACATTGTAGGAATAGAAACCCTTTCTAAAATAGAAATTTCACTTGTTGCCATCGCGGTTGGTTAGGACAACAACTCTGAATATCTTTTATTGCATATCGTGGACACGTTGTAAATGTTTGGTATTTTGAGCCAATTTTAGAGCACACATTGTTTTTATTTGCCATGCAACAAGATGCATGAGTGTGCTGTGTTTTGGGTGCGTGTTGAACCTGATCAGTTGCAACTGAGGAAAATTGTTGTCTGAAGTGCAGCTTAGCTCAGTGTAGCCTTTCGGTTTTCTTTTTTAATTCATAAACAGAATTCTCCTGTCTGCATTAGTGGTGTAGTTGCACAGCTGCCCCTTGACCTTCTCCTCCTCTTAATTAAATGGCAGAGATTCTCAAAGCAGCGTTCAGCTCGCATCAGCTCTCTCTGGCCCTGCGCTGGGCCGTTTCCCCAGTGTGGAATCGATGGTCGTGTGAGAGGTTCTTATAATCTATAACTCACATCGCTTGTGCAATGGCAGCACTTTGGCTAAACTCAATTAACAGTCAGAAGAGGGCCTGTGGTTTCGGCTGATTCGATGTGGGTGGTTGCGTTGGAGTGTGTGTGCGTGTGTGTGTATAGGACTACTGTGTTCACTCGTTGAACACTTTTTTTAAGTTATGACAGACCCCCCCCACGTAAACATTTAGCCAATCAAGAGACCCCCGAAATAAAACCTTCCCAGCAGCACATAAATCACGTTGATAACATAAGTATTAACAAACAGTATTACATCAATTTATCATTATTATTGTTTTTACATTTACATGTAAATTTACACTACCTTTCAAAAGTTGTCCCGAAGGTTTTTGAAAGAAGTCTCTTATGCTATGACAAGGCAGTAAAAACAGAATTTTTGTGAAATATTATTATAATTTCAAATAACTACACAAGTCAGCATTTGAGGTGAATTAAAACCTTCCATCAAATTTGTCCTAAAACCTTAAACTGAAATGCATGTTTGGCTGAAGACAACTGTAACTTTTTTGATCCACTTCAAATGTGGACTTCTTTATTTGGATATATTTTTAAATGTAATTTATTCTTGTGATGGAAGCGCTGAATTTTCACTAGTCTTCAATATATATCATATAGTCTCATATGTTGATTTACTGCTCATGTAACATTTCTTATTATCATCAATATTGTAAACAGCTGTGTTATGTAAAATTTTCTTGGGAAAGCATGCATTTTTAAAAGAAATGCATTATTTGATGATCGGAAACGATCTGCATTTGTTAAAAATATTTTTCATATTATTTGAATGTGTCCTAGAAACATTAATTTATTTTACCAAAAAAGAAAGAAAAAACAGACAATGTTTTGAACAGTGATGTATATATTTACTATGATTTATTTAGCAACTTTTGAACATTTAAATTGACAAAATTATGATAATTACATTTTATATATTTATTATTTAAAAAAAAACAAAGTTTGCTGCTGTTTTTATTTTTTTTATTTATTTATTTTTTTTTAGAAAAACCCAGAAAAGCCTTTAGAAAATAAAGCAGTATTATTTCTTTCTTGTTTGTTTTGGTAATATGATTTAAAGAGTTAGTTCACACCATAAATTTTTTTTTTTGCTTCTAAGTTCTGCACCTAACCCAGGCTTTCTCACTTGCTATCACATACTAAAGGCGAGCTCTTCCACTGTGGCCCGAGGGAACCAGCTTGTTCCAATGAGGGCTTTGGTTATGCATGCATCATTATGCCAGATCTGACTCTGTTCTCATGTACAATCACAGATTGAGACATATCCTTCCCTGCTTATCTCCCTCCCGTACTCCCAGAAGGGAAGCGGTGCGTGTTTGGAGCACTGTCAGTATTCATATGACCAGCTCAGAGGAATAAATGATCGCCCTGCAGTTAGAATTGACATGTCTGGTTATTCATGTCCTTTGGAGGAAGTGATCAGGTGACTGAGTCTAAGTAATGAGCGGCGGAGACGCACGCTCGTGCACGGGGCGCTGATGGATGACGAAACTCTTGAGTCAGCTGGAAAGGTAGCCGAAATTCTGGGCTTTTCATTTTTCACTGCAGCCTGACGTTTTGCAAAGTGAAAGCCAGATCTTAACAAATTGCAAAGGAGCTGGATGTTATTAGCTGTCTGCAGTTGATTTTTTTTCTTGGCCAGACTTTTTATGTTACCCGCCGCTGACTGTGTTTTATGAGTGCTGAACATGATGGAGTAATGGAGCCTATTTATCAATGCAGATATTAATACCGCTCCAGTCCTTCACATGACAGAACTGCGTGTCTCGGATTAAATATGTCCTGTCACAAAACATCAGCATATTCTCCACCCTCACTCTAAAGGGAATTTTAAACAGTCTCTACCCATAGAGTTCACAACACTACTCCGTGTGCTGTACTGTCATAGGCCACATATTGACTTCAAGGTAAAAAATTATTCAAATAATAGTGTCTCAGTTATACACAAATAGCACTAATGATGACACAATTTCATTTTATTGTCTTTAAACTTTAATATCAAAAAGCCTTCCTTTTCATGATAATTGAATAATTCCTTAAAAAAAAATAAGGTTTGTCCTATTTATTTGAATATTCTGCTTCACTCTGAAATATGTTACATTATAGAAGAAAATGGATTTCGATGTCATTTCATATTGACCTTACAGGCACTGGCCTGCCATTTTTGGTCTTGCATCAGGGATGAATACATCAAAATAAGTTTCAGCACGGGTGGGTTGGGGCAAACGGTGGTCCAGGTAATGGTGCTGATGGCTCATGGATTGTGCACGGCATGAAGGGATGGAGAGGACGCTTTACGACTGGCTGTGTCAGTCTCTTCCGCCTGAATTACCCTCTCATCTCTCCTCTCCTCTGCTCGGCACGCCGTGAAATGGCTTTCTGTAGGCCATTAGCTCTGAAGGAGCAGGGACGAGTGGGATGGAGGATACAGCATCGGCCTGCTCTCCCACCATGCCGTCCCAATGGCCTTCATTACGAAGCTTAACTCTGACACACATCACCCAGCGCGTCTGTCAGTCAGACGCCACTGTGTTTATTGCTGCTCATCGTCACCCCAGGTGGAGTACGACAAGGGCTCGATTCTTGAACAGATTCCGCACTTTTTAATGTCTTGTTAAATTAAAATTTGCTTTAAAGAATGAGGACTTTGACGAGGATTATAAAGCTACAAGTGATTAGAGGCTTGGAAAATAATGTGGAAATGTGTTGTTCTGCTGGACAATGCTCGTAGTGAATGACACAAACAGAATCATACTGGATCGTGTTTGTTTAAAAAGACATGGACTATCGACATATAATTTATTTCTGTGATGCAAAGGTGAATTTCCATCAGCTATAACTCCACTCAGAAATCATTCTAATATGCTGAAATATAATATATAATATTTATTATTAGAATTGTCAATGTTGGCAACTTTGATGCTGCCAGAATATTTTTGGAAACTGCAAAACTTGTTTCAGGGTTCTTTTAAAAATAGAAAGTTAAAAAGAACAGCATTTATTCAAAATATAAATATTTTTTAATAAATATTTGCTATTACTTATTATCAATTTAACACATCCTTGCCGAATAAATGTTTTAATTTCTTACAAAAAAGAAAGGAGAAAAAATTACTGACCCCCAACTTTGAACTGTAATGTATATTGTTAGAAAAGATTTCTATTTTAAATAAATGCTTTTTCTTTTTAACTTGCTATTCATTAAAGATTCCTGAAAAATAAAGTATCACAGGTTACACAAAATATTAAGCAGCACAAAAGTTTCCAGCACTGATAATAAAGTATATTGAAGGCTTGCGTGACCCTTGTGTTAGACTTGAGTAATGATGTTGAAAATCCAGCTTTGCATCACCAGAATAAATTAGATTTTAATATATATTAAAATAGTAAAAATGTATTTTACATCGCAACAATATTTCCCATCTTAATTTTTATTTGTTTTAGATCAAATAAATGCAGCCTTGTGGAGCATATATTATATTACTACTTAATATTACTACATATTAATAAATGTGCCATTTTAAACTTTTTGATACAATTAAAAATATAGAAATATATATATATATATATATATATTTCTGTCTTTCAGAATATTCAGTGAAAACCTAAAACAAATTTAAAGGGCATTTATTTTAGATTTATAGAGAGGAGAGGAAGAAAAAAAAGAAAGAAAGGGTTATGCAGCATTTAGAAATTCTAGAAAATGACTGATATTTACAGCTAATAAAACAAAGATCTGCAAATAAACTAGATGCACAAACTACCAAGGTCACTGCTTTTAAAAAGCACATCCCTTTGAATATGTACCTTTCTGTAAAAATACACTGTGTTTTTATGCTTAACATTCATTATCAATCATTATGTGCCGCCAGACATGTATGATTTAGCACGAATGTTTTGATGGTATGTACTTAGTATCTTAGGAGGTTTATCAAACAGCGTATTGTTCAACATCACTTAGAGCTACTGAAAAGGACAGATTAATCTGCACCGCTAAAGGTTTCTTCATGAATAAACTCATTTCTGGGTTATTAACATTTAACAAGTGCCATTTTCAGCACTGCGAGTCTGGCCGGCCTGAGCAAACTCCCGATAATGTCGCGGGTGAGAGTTTGCGCGGTCAGATCAAGAGATTTCTTTAGTGGCGCCTGCAGGTGAGGCGACTCTAATGAGGCCGGGGTGCTGCCTGTTTGAGGGTGTGAGTCAGCACACCCCACCCTGCCCTTCCAGCACACCATCCTCCACCTCTCCCCTCCTCGCATTCATTTGTTTACCTAGCCTGCAGTGAACTGTAAAATCAGACTGATTTCATCTCTGCGTTTTACATATGCATGAGCCCTGTGCAGCTCAGAGCAGAGGGATGAATACACACTCTCCAGAGAGAGACCTGCAGTGCCCCCTGAGCAAGCGCACACACACACACCCCACACAAAACACTGGCCTCTGTGCCTACTCTCACACACACACGATCACAATTAACTTAGTCATACACCTACTCGTATATTCAGATGTCAGAAAGGGGTTTTCACAGAAACATGAAAATGTATTTAACCAGTTTGTTGTTATTGTGGTTTTTGTGTTTGATATTCTGTTTTGTGGTGGTGTATCCCAGCAGTGTTTAGTTTAATAACCCTGCTGAAAAAAACGGCATATGCTGGTTTAAGATGGTCTTTTGCTGGTTTAAGCTGGTTGTTTTGCTGGTCCTCTGCCAGCACGTGACCAGCATAAACCAGCATCCCGGCATCAAAACATACCTAGCCAGCATATGCTGTTTTTTCAGCAGGGAAGAATCTGAAATGGCAGGCAAGTCAAGAGAAATGTGGAAAATACTTTTATTAAAACCCACATAGTGAAAATAGCTCTTATTTAATCTACTATTTAATGTAATATTTGTGTATATTGTGCAGTTGCAACATGCTAACATTAAGCTTTGCTAAAGTCAAATGTGTTAGACTTGGCTTTGTACCGCTTTCCAGATCTTTCCCTTTTGAGGCTTCCTTAAAAGGTAGCTGCCTATGTAGTTACTGAGGCAGCTCACTAAGTCGTAATGCAAAGCAGAACATCAGGTGTATCACACTGCATTTCAGCTCTCCTAAATAGAATCAAAATAGTGCACGTTTCTTTTATCACCATGGTGTAAATCCGATATAATTTCACCCTAGATTTTCATAATGAAACTACATTATTACAGGGACATTCCCCCTGGAGCATTCTGGGATTGTCTGGTATACGTAAGGGTACAATAAAGTGGTCAGTGTTTTACTGGTTAATGTGTTCTCATGAATCTTTTTTTTTATTATTATTGTTAGCGTCTTAAGATTTTAGACAGTGCCTGGTCATTTTTTAGAGGCCTTGAAGTATGTTTCCCATAGAGAAGTCTTCTAGGCCAAAAACCAAACCAAACCAATTATGATCTGATTCACATGATTGCAGTTTTTTATTTGAAAATTGATCACAAAGAACAAGTATGTGTACTTGAAGTCTCCAAACCCTAGTATCGTACGCCATAATTTTCTAAACCGGCTGTGATTTCTTTTCAGAATCATATTTAACGTAGTTTTCCCCAGACGCTCAACTGTTACAAACAATTAAAATAATGTGCACTTATGGTTTCAACAAAAACGTATTCCATCGATTAACAACCTCTCAGCTCACAGCAAGTCTTGCTTTAAAGTTTCATATTTATTGTTAAAAATCAGTTCCCCCTATGGAGAAAATGAGTAGTATATTTACTCATGGAACCCAACTGTTGCACTCTATTCTATAGCAAATGTGTATTACTTTTCTTTTGAGGGCTTCTTAAAGCATGAAATAGACTTGAGCAGCTTTCTTTATCACACTTCAGAATAGTCACTCTCTGCATGGTACCTTAAGCCAATCAGTGTTGTAATGATGTAAATTCTGCATTCTGCATCAGCAGCCCAGGTGATTGACTCGAACACTTCTTTGGCCATGAGGAAAGATGACAGATTTCAAATCACGTGCTTCCAGCCAAGCAAGTGTCATTGAGATGAATGGGAATGCTAAAGGAGATCTCACTCCAGGTATTATAGACTTCCTCGGGGCACAGTGGTGATGACTCACTTCTTGCTCCGATCGAATCAGCAACCTTCCGGTTACCAGCCTTAACTGCTGTGCCACACCACTTCTATATCTGATCGGCCCTTAAATGAGGGAAGTCATCATTGATCTCTTCGTCTCCTTTCTAGCCACAGGCTAGGTGCCTAAAAAGGTGGTTTTATCCTTGTATGCGCTGCTATCAGTTTCAGTTGTACGGGGTGTTCGTTTCATGCTCCACAGTTTGTCCATCTCCTCCTGATTGGCTGGTTTTCGGTCAGCACGGATTGGCAGCTTCTGTCAGAGTTGAAAGCACAGATGGTGAGAGGGCAGAGTGTGGACACAGTTAGCAACATGGTGTGAATGCGAGGGCACAGCCAAATAACGAAGCAAATCACTGCTGTCATTACAGCGGGACAGATCCAGCCAGATATCGATCCCTGTAGAGGAAGGGTCCTTTCAATTTTTCTTTACCAAATATTGAGTTTGGATCACCTGTGTCAGATAGCGATATCTGCTCCATTTGAAGATAAGTTCTCTTCTTTAACCCTCAAGGCATCTTCACCATTCTGAATTTCACCGTCATCAACATTCAAAGACGCCCACTTCCGTTACTCATGGAGTTCATTGCAAAGGAGAGGCAAAGATAGAGATGAGGAAGATGTGTCTGATTGAAACCATCATAAGCACTTCCTCTCTGCCCTCTCTCTCAACTAGCCTCCTTTTTTTTTTTTTTACAGGTAATGTACGCCTGTCCTTTCATCATATATATTGGCGCCCTGAAGACATTTGAGGTTTTTTTTGAGACTGAGAGGACAAATGTGGCTAATATGCAGGCAGGAGGGCAGCCGTTATGAGGACGATGGAGAGAGAGGTGGTGGCACGGCGAGCTGTGTATTTAAAATCAGCTCATTGAGACAGATGACACAATTTCACACATATTGCCCTCGGAAAAGCAGCCAGTTTTCCATAATGGCCCCAACCTTCATCTGTCAGGCCCTGCTAAATCTACTGGAATAATTTCCTCATGGATTATATGTCAGTATTTATAATTTATTAAGTTGCCCATATGTGTCAGGGTACAATTCTCGCAGTCCCAAACCTCTGTCATCTTTTTGCTTTTTCGGGTGAAGAGGGAAAGGAAGGATGCGAGACAAATGGGGGAAGTCTCACCAAAATGAAGTCTCTGCTACTGAATGTTTTATACGGACTCTAAACGGCATGATCGTTGCACACGCTTTGACCCAATCCAATTGAAAGCGGCGCTCTTTAGAGGAAGGAAGCAGGAGATGCTCCCAAATCTGCGTGCTGAATAAGGGGGGGTTTAGCTCGTCTTTTAAGAGATTGCTCATCTTGCTAATGTAATGCGCACAGTTAATCTAGCTCTTCCTTGGGCTTGAGTCAGGCTTAGTCTAGGAGGGTTGGAGGACTGTTAGACTCCATCCTGTTTTAGGAAACATAATCTGGGATCTGGCTATTTACCCCCTCCCCGAGACTCCCAGGACTAAATCCCCCAATAAGCAGCCTTTGTAAGCAACTCACACGGTCTTTCATGGCTTGATTATAGGGCACAGCAGGTATTTCAGGGGGAAGGTGACTATGTGATGAATGTGGAGAGAGAGAGTGACAGGGCCAATGCTGGTCTAGAATGTGGCATTGAATGAGTCTCTAGCGTTAGTTCATGTTTCACAACTGCACAGTAATGTGACAAGACCGATGGGGGTGTCTACCTAGGTGGAAGAAGTGTCCTCGTGCCAAGTTGAGAAATTACCAGGGGTCATGGCAAAAATGCTATTTTAAATATGGGGGGCACAGTTGCAATTAGAATATAATGTTTCAGTAAATTCTATGAAATATTTGTAGTTGTGGGATTAGTGACTCTTCAGACACCAGTGACCTGTAACTTCCAGATATCTGTGATTACCTTAAAAATGAGTGATGCTAAATGTGTGTAGCTATTATGAAGTCTTTTTTAGTTGAGACTAAATATAACTATATTAATTATTATAATAATATTATATTAATAATGTATACTTACTAAAATTATTATTGAAAGTATGAGTTAATAAAAATCAATTATAACAATTGAAATTATTATGTTAATTAAATAATTACTTTTCAATTTAATGGATGGGTTGATGGATAGATTAAAAAAATTAATTTTAAATTGTAATAATAATTCACACATTATAATTTATTCTGTATGCTTAATCAAATAAAATCAGCCTTGGTGAGCAAAAGGCCCTCTTAAGGATATATTTATAATGTTAAAAATGATAAAATTTAAAATATAAGGGACAATCAACAGTAGAGCATTGTTCACTGTTCAGTTGTTTAAATGTATTTCAATGTTGTGATATCTTTGATACTGATTTGATTTAGTAAATAATAGCCTTAAATGCTCGTGATTTAGAATTATTATGTACAGCATGCTTTGTGTGTATAGTGCCCTGTTGACACTGCCACACACCGCAGTAGCTGTATTGCAGTCAATCATTATGTGACGTGTCATGTACACCGCCTCGGCTCTTTTTCACTCTGCTCTCTTATTGCCCTTTACCAGATGCCAATGAGAAACCCTGACCCCAGACTGACACCCCGCTATGAGGACGTCGAGCGACAGTACGCCTCCCTGCCCAGGTAAGAGCATCCACTCATTAATCCCGCATCCATCAAGACAAAACGAGAAGAGATGGAGAGCTAGAAGATTTGGAGACGAAAAGGAAGAGAGGGGGGAGAGCAGGTAGTCATCTGTCTCTCTCATGCAGAGCTGAATAATCCTCTTTAAAGCGTATAATTAAATCTGGAGTGTCTGCCTTCTGAGGCCCTCCTATCCTGGGAATTCACCTGATCCTCTCCGGGGAGACGGCCATGCGGTCGCAGCTCTGTAACCCGATCACAGGGCGCATTTCTAGAGCCGCGTAAAGTTACGGCTGCCTCTTTCTGTCTGTCTTTTTCCTCCTCCGACGCGTCTATCGTTCTCAATCACGTATTTCCATGTTTGCTGAGCCTGACCGACCGCGACAGCCAGCGCAAACAAACAGGCAAGCTCACAGGCGTGAATGTTGGCTCGTAAAGTCCACAGCCTGTTTGCCCTCTCCGGTCTGTGTAAACAGTGCTGGTGTTGCTGTGAGGGTCACGGTTTATGAGTTTGGCACACGTTAAGTGTGGATCTGTCATCACATGATTGCAGATGACTATAAATGGAGACCTGATAACAAATGAGACAAATTAAGAAATCTAAAACTTGCAAATGATGAACTTTTAAAAGTGTTGGCGAGGCACTCGTTGAATTGAAATAAAGCGCTAAAACACTTATAAAGTATTTATCACTTTCCCTGCAGCATCATTACAGGGGTGAACTAAGATTTCACTCCCACAAAATGGCTTATCGCAACAGATTTTAGTATCAACCACCCCGGGGTCTACTTTCAAAGCCATTTCCCTTCTAAATAACGCTCCTCACCTCCGTTAAGTCTCGAGATCCATTAGGGTGCAACGTGTTTTTTGTGCTGACGCAAAAAGGGGGCCAAATGTGGGCCAAAAACGCCTGTGGCAGACTTTCATTATTACAAATCTGTGTCCGGCCCACGCTGAGGTCACTGGTTATGCAGTCGACTGAAGGTTGGCCTGGGTGCGAAAGCGTGCAGTTTTTCCATGTGTGTCTAATTATAACCATTAGTGCATTGATACACCCACTTATTACCCAGTGTGCTCAGCTCGGGGTCAGCCAATCGGAAGCGTCGTTCGCCACCTGCCTCCAGATTATTGGATTAAGTGGGCAAGTCAAAGTTGTGATTCATTGTGTTAGGGCTTTCATTGGACCGTTTTAGTGATAATTGAGTGATGAATGCACAGATGGTGGCCCGTTTCGATGATCTCTGGTCAAGAGGTACATTTGTGGAGCTGTTCTTTAGTGCACAAATCAATCACTCGTTCTTCCTCATCCTATCCTTCACTTTAAAAAAAGTAACCGGTTTCTTTTTTTTAAGAAAGCGATTAAAAAAAATCTCCCCTAGTCCCACACTCTTTGGCTTTTCTGCTGGTGGGCCTTCCTAGACCTCTTCAGACCGCTCACAATGGTGTCATTGTTTATTCCGGCTCATGTTAGAAGACCTCTTAATGTGTCTTTGCAGCCTAAATGAGTGTAAAATCGGCTGTTGTTGAACCTTAGGAGAGCTTAAAAGACTCTGTTGAAGCAGTTTGTACAAATGTCAGTAAATTGTTCTCGTATCTTTTAGATTATCCAGCGAGCTGTCAGTTTCAACGGCGCAAATGCCAGAAAAGAGCTTGTGATGAGGGAAGAAGGTTACATTTGATGAGAGCTCTGAAAATAATGCCATATTTTCATTGTTCTGCCTGTTCAATGTTGCCCTGGCAACCAACACCCACCATCTGTGCGAGGCTGGACCTCCTCACCCCGTCCTCCGATTTCTCACTTTTTTTCCCTCCTTTTCCTTTCCTTCTCTGGTTGTCATTTTCCACTCCTTCTGAAATTCGTGAAAATCTGTGTCCTCCTGTGAGGCGCGTCAGGTTTGTAAATTGTCGTTGGCGTCAAAAAGACATGATGGCTGATTGCTGTTCGGAGACTCCCGCAGGTGAGCTCATAGGTGTCCGACAAGCTGCGAACTGCGAGCTTCTGCCCAGACGTCTCCCGTCCAATAGCAGGACAAGCGCACAAGCGTGACTTCTACAGAGCAAACCTCATTTGGCACCGTTCAGCCCCGGCGTCCATTACCACACCGGGCAGGTAGCAGATGGAGAATATTAGGCTAATGATTAAATGAAGCAAGCGGAAATTTTTTGATGGTTTCACTTGCTGCGGCAAATGCGGTCAATCATTACTCATTCAACGCTCAGAATTCGCTTCGAGGTTTTGGAATAGCTGGCCATTTGGCACCATTTCAAGGAGGTATTATTCGTACTTGGGCATTCTCAGCCTGAGATGCAGGATCCACACACACACAAAAAAACCCACAGATCTATTTCAGACTTCACTAGAATGAGACCACTTAACCGCCAGACTCATCTTTGAAGACATGTAGCACCCATCACATACCTTTCATACAGTTCTCACACATACACACGGACGCCTATTCATTTCACACTCTCAAGGCTGAGTGTTGTGAAAGAGTAAGTTCAGTTGCTCATTTTCACTTCCCTTTTGTCAAAGCCATCTGCCATGCGAAGCTTCAGTTTCCGCCGATATTACAGCAGTCGATTTAGGGATGAAATTCAATTAGATCTGGCAAAATAATCAGAGTTTCAAGTCTAATATTGCTCCTAATTTGTTTAATTACATTTTAGGTCATACAATAACACTTCTGAGGGATAGACACCTATCTTGTTAATGAAGTTTGTTATGAGAGCTGAATTTCTCTGCTGCCAATATAAGTTTGGAATTCTAACCAAATAATCCTGCCTGGATTTGTCGTCTCGGTGGGAACCTACCCGGTGTTATATGACGGCCAGAGGTCAGCAGGCCGCGTGTTTGTGTATGTGTCTGTGTGTGTGAGGGTAAGGTGCACGGTTCCCGAGGGCAGCTGAATAAACAGCCCAGCCTTTAAGATGCTCCACGGTGTTACTTTTTCAGCCAGGTGCACTATGGGAGTTCCAGAGGTGGACGAAGTACACAAATCAAGTACTTGAGTGAAAGTACAGATACAGACAATAAAGTATTACTCCAGAAAAAGGTACTCCTTTTTCAATTTTACTTGAATAAACGTACAAAAGTACTCGTTTTTTTATGTTCTTAAGTAAAAAAGTACTGATAGATATATTTATTGTGCAATTATATAAGTGACATAATTTTATATAAAACATATTTTTTATAATCTTACTGCTTAAAATACCTGTGATTTTCCCAAAATAACCACTAGTCAAACTACAGCATATTTTTGTGTTGATTGGACCATGTTGACGAGCATGATGTAGCAATGTTCACAGTGAAGCTTACACTGCATTGTACCTGAGAGAAAACCGCTTTGACCGCTTAATTTTCACCAGTAAGTGTTTAGGTTATTGTTTTGCAGAATGTCACAGTTGAATATGACTTCTATATGAGAATAAATTAGGATAAACATTTGAAGAAAAATATTATATTTTCATATTTTTTCTTCTCAAACCTTGTCTGTGTTGTAAAAACACCCCAGAGGGCATTAACATTACTTCCCACTTTGATAATTACTGTAGTTACCTGAAAATCACATCCTTTCTTCTTCCCCTCAGATGTAATCTATAAAAAATATTTAGACATTATCAAAAAATGGCTATGACTTGGCACCAGCAAGCTTGTTAACTAAACAATCAGCATTAGATAACAATATTTAGACCTACTTTCAGTATGGTTATGAATAAACTTTCTTATCTGTGTACTCTGGCTAGTTGATCTAAACAATATAAAAATGTACACCGTTCAATAGAAAACAATATAAAAACAGACGCAGGGCTAAATGCGTAGCGTTGTAATAAAACTGTTAACGTTACAGCAGCAGGGACTATGAATGTTTTTTGACTTAGAGACACTGATGTTGATGTGTCTGCGTTCATCTTAGTGGGCTTAAATAGATCACTCTTTACAACATTGTAACAAACTAACGATTTTTACCCAAATATTATTTTCTGTTAAAGTAATTAATCCTAAAATTCGACATTAGTAACTTTACGCATCATCAGTCGCTTGCGCCTGTTGTATAGTTCACTAGAGACTCGCTTTGAGACTCGGATCGTTTGAATCAGTGAGCTGTCGAATCGAGAACCTCGAGAAACGGATCTTTCCAATTCGAGAGTGAATCGTTTGGTGTGATTTGCGAACCAGGTCCATTTAAAAGAATTAGTTTGTTAATGAATCGCTCGTCTGCATCTCGGAGCATGTGATATATGAGTAACGATCACTGATCTATATATAATGACTGGATCGCTCATTGCGTTCTAAACTGCCGTCAGGCAGTGAAGCCACCGGAAGTGTT
>JAUMHP010000057.1:5971358-5984243 GCA_032361065.1 Enteromius trimaculatus
TAAGTTCTGTCATCAGAAATGTCAGTAAAGTTATTAATGTAAAGATTTCTATTTCAAATAAATACTTTTTTCCATTCTTTTTTTCCTCTTCATTATAGAATCCTAGAAATCCTATAATGAGTATAGACTCATTCATCATAGAATCCTGTTTTGACAAAATATGAATATTTTAATTAAGCAAAAAAATCATGACATTGAAGAATGCTGAAAATTTGGCTTTGCAATCTCAGGAATTAATTACATTTTGAAATATAATAAAACAGAAAACAGTTCAATCAATTTGCAATATTACATAATATTATTGTTTTACTGTATATATGATCCAATAATCACAGCTTTGGTGAACATAAGAAACTTCTTTTATAAACATTAATAAATCTTACATATCCCAAACTTTTCAATGGTTGTGTATATTGTAATTGTTGTGTTTATTCATATTACATTATATAATATTATATTATCATATATACATTTAAAATATAATTTGAAAAGGCTAAATATCTGAAATCTGAAAAATTTGTATTTTGGGCAGCTCAGTTTGATAAATCTTTTTTTCCTAGATAAAAACTACGCTTAATCATGGTAAAGTCATGCTTAACTATTTGACTCTCCATCCGACTAACTTTCCTGAATCTTTTCTGTCTTGCAGAAGAGCACCAGTCGAACCTAATGAATACCCTGTGCAGCCGTGGGCTGGTCACAGGGACCCAACACACTACCCAAACCCACAGCCTGGCTACCACTCCAGCTACCCTCCCAGAGATAACTACACCCGGCAGAACGACTCAGGGTTCTATCACCATCCTCCACAGCAGAGAGGACCGCTACGACAGGACGTGCCCCCATCTCCCACTATACCCCTCCGAGGCCCTCGCTACGACACCATGAACCGCGCCGGCTACCGCAACAGCAGCCCAGAGCGCTACGCGTATGGAGAGGCACGACACTCAGACCCACGACAGAAAAGTCCAATGACGGCAGCTGTTTAACCTCAACATGCGTTTTTCACCTTGTGTACGACGTTTCTAGAGCGAGCACCAGTGTGCCTACAGTTATGGACAGGTGTTTACATGTTTGTTTGTTTTTTTACTAACAGTTTGCTCTACACTATCCCATCTTGATAGCCAAAGCTACATCTTAGAGTCCTGACACAGCATCTATCCATTTGTAGCTCACTCCCACTCAGACGGTCCCTCCATATGTTTGTGCGTCTGTAAGATTAATGCTGTCCCTCAGATCCAGATATAAACGCATTCATGCACCACTTTTATTAGCGCATTATTGGACAATCTTTACAATGAAACTGTGGTATTCGTGCACTAATGTATCTTTGCTTTTGTGCCTATGTGAAATATTTTATAGCACTCAATATACTCCATGGATTTAACTTTTCTATAATGGAAGGATATTAAGCCACTGTATAAGATGCAAATCAACTTTGTGTCATTTAGCAAATATCTTTAAATGATTTTTAAACAAATTTGGTCCTGCATAACAAAAAAATTGCGAATATTTTGTAAAAATACCACAGTACAACTGTCCTGCATGTAAAGTCATATAATCAGAGAAAGATGAAGAAAAAGAGGTTGTTTTTCAGGAAGAGGAAAGGAGAGCCCAAAGAACCTCTGACACAGAGGAAGGATGAGAACCGCTCGTCTTCCTGGGCTTATAGCGTTCCCACCGGAATCCACACCTATGAATGAGCTGCCTCTCGTATGTTTTAAGATTTACTTTTGTTTTTGATAGTATTTCATTCATGTTTAATGATTTCACATGTATTATGGTACAAAAGACTCTCTCTGCATTCAGAGGTCAGGTAACACGATAAATAAAAGTATTATTGATTGTAGTATGTGAAACACGTATGTAACTTTTTACAAAACAGAATGATCTTTGCACCTAGTATCACTGCATACCTTAATACTATGTACAAAATGTTGTCTTTTATATAACACATTTTCAATAAATCTGCATTTGAAACAATTAGTCACTATTTGTCATTTGAAAATTTGAAACTTCTCCAAGTTGGAGAATCACTGCACTACATGAACAGTCCCATAGTCGATCCAAATTCATCTCCCGGCCCCTGATAAAAACTCTACCTGCGTGTGTGATAATAGATGGCTGCAAATTAACACCGCCGTAATTATCAATTAAGATGAAGAGGTGATATGCATCTGTGATTATGGTCCAATTTTTAAATTTGAGCTGAAATCCGGGGCTACTGGAGAATGAGAGTTTCATGTGATAATTATAAAGGCCGCACACCACATTATCTGTTCGGGATTAATTAGAGCTCTGTACAGCAGAGGAATGCTGGGAGAGAAAAAGACATTAGTGTATGTAAAGAAATTTGTGGAAAGGAGCGTCTTTTTAGACCACTAGCAGCGTCAAATAACTTTACAACATTGTTGTTTCTAAAACAAACACCCCCCTTTTTTATTGTTCAACAAACAGATGGCTTCACCTCAAACTCATGCCATTGGCTCAGTTCTTAATAATCACTCAGTAACATTTTTTTTTTCCTAGGGAAATTAACCAAGAGGTGACATTTATATAATCTTGTAGTAACATATCAGTAAAATAATATATTATAGATTAGCTAACTCATATATTTAATGGATAGACAAAAATATTGAAATAAAAACTAGAAATGTTTTACTTTTAAAAATCTTAATATAAAAAAAAGCAATGCTCTCCTGTGTGGTTGGTTTCAAGAACAACAACAAAAAAAGTCTAAGACGATGTGGCAGAAATCTGCATTCTGTCATTGTGTATTCATCCTCATGTCATTCAAACTCATAAGATTCATAAGGCTCCGTTGGAACACAAAAAGAGTTATCACTATGTTGTCATACAACAAAAATTATCTGAGTATTAAAGAAAAATAATGATAATATTCAGTTTCCATGAAAAGAGGAAACGGCAAAATTATTAGTGACTCGTTTTTGTTTTCTCCAAAGGTGATATAAGTATAGTGTTATTGTTTACAATGAAAATAAAAAAGAAGGATACATTTCTGCTTAGATGACCGTCTCTCAAATTGAAGGCTGCATATGTCATCAAGCCTAGTTTAATTCAGTTAACTGAGCATTATATTCGCGAGTCATAAGCATAATAAAACAATTTACACTTAATTAAGAATAATGTTCTTCATGTTATAATATTCTAAAATAAGATCTCTTAATGACGTATGCAGCCTACAAGTGCGAGCTCCGGAGAATGCAGTCTTCCGTTTGAGAAACGGCCATTGCCTCATCTGTATATTCACGCGTGTTGTTACAACAGTCATCAGGCATAAATGAGATTTTTCAGATTTTAATATTAAACGAACATAAGCGCCACATAAAAAACCCATGAACATGCTTTTTGCGTCACGGACTTCATGAAGAAAAGAGGTATGAATTCTGTGCATTTCAGCTGCATTTAAAGTAGCCCAGTTAAATCAGAAAACCGCAGACCTGTGCTGCGTCCGAAATCGTATACTGCTTAAGTAGGTACTACATTTAAAATCGAACGTACTACGCGTCCGTTAAAAAGTACGTTCTATATAGTATGAATGAAATTCGGACGTACTACATCCGCCATATTGATGTTGTCACGTGTCATGTGTCGTCACAACAGCGCGAAAATGTAAACTTTCAATAAGTCATTCGTTTATTTAGATTGTGTTAAATAAATGTCATTTAATCACAATAAACAACGTTTTTGTTCCTGAGGTACTTGAAATGAAATCTCAACTTCCCGCCATTTTTCGAATATGACGTCTCTTCTCCCAGAGCCTTATGGGATAGGAAAGTGTCCATGGTATGCAGTAGGTCATCCGGGTACTTCTCGCCTATTGAATTTCGAATAATATGAATTTGGTGCCTCGCATACTGTTTTTAACGTAATATATAGTAGGGAAGTATGCGATTTCCGACGTAGTATTGCGCAACACTGGCTGCAGTGCAATGGAAGTGCGAGAAATCCCGCCAACTCTTCTGATTGGCTGTGCCATTTTTGCTATCAGCTTATTGTGCCCTTCCTACTGGCGTTGATTTAGAAGTTAATACCATTGTTTTCTTTGATTTATCAGGTTTTATGGCCACACTAAATGCCATTTTTAAAAGGAAATCATTCTTCTCATACCTTCGAGGATTGTATGTGGTTTGCTAGGAGATTTCTTTATTCTTGTATGTGGATGGCTCATTTCTCTCAGAGGCTGAAAGTACGCCCCATAATTGCCTAGACGTTCGTCTCTCCCAGAATCCATTTGGGATGTGTAATTATTGAAAATTATTATTAGGCGAAGTTTTAATTAGCATTTGAGGCCGTAGTAATTATACATTTCCATTTTGTGTGGCTGAACGCGCTGTCACGGCTGACAGAAACGAGAGAGAGAGGGTCCGAGCTGCTTGTTTTGGAGAAGAAACGTCTCTCATAGATATGCTGAATGACTCTGACACACTGCGATCAAATTATTGTGCTGTCATTCGTGCCACACGTTCAGAGACTTACGGATCATTTCTTTAACACGAGTCATTAATTTGATATTAATTCAATTTGATAAAGCATAAAGGACAGGTGATTAGGCTTATGCGTAACGTTAGAGACGATATTAGACTAAAGCTTTGTTTTTATTACGTTTGATTCGTCTCTCTTCCTCTGTCTCTCTCTCTTTCTCTCTCGTAATTCAATATCAGAAAGTCTTGGGTTGAAGTATGTGCAACCAAAGCAGTTTTTTGGTTTAAAGATTTTATCTTCTCAAACGGTGCAAAAGGGAAAATTTGTGTTAAAACTGTCAAAATGTGCCTGTGGAAATGTAGTTTAAATTGGAAGCAAGCACATGAATGTTTTCTTCTTTTTGTCTATGTGTGAATGCATGCTGGGAATCTGATTTATGACACTTGTGACAGACAGTCTGGAGTTGTTTCCTCTCGTCCCTCTGTTCGAGCTTTACAGCTTAACAGCAGCATAAAAACACTCATTTTAACTTTTCCACGACTCTGCTGAATGTTCAGTGTCGCCAGCGGTGCTTTTGTACTGTACTTACTGCTGCTTAAAACCTTACATCTGTCTTTTGTGAGATTTCAATAAATACAGATGCTTTCAAAGGCCCAAGTCACATTGACTAGACACTGATATTTGAATACAGTGACAGAACAGCCCACAATACTGACAAAATAACAGATGTGTATGAATTGGTTTAACCTGTGCAGTGTTATGCATTCCTCTTTGGTGCCGCTTGGGTGCAAGTTCTTCTATTCTGTCACATAATCGTGTGGGTTTTTTTATTATTATTATTGTGCCTGTTCGAGGTCAAAATAATGTGTCATAAATCTAGTATTCACTTCAATGAACAAATGAATTGAGACTACAGCATGCTTTTCAGACTCATCTTTTAAATTCACACCACATGGTGTTGACAACATAATCATATTTTCAATGTCACATGTATATTATATGCAGGAATTATTGTGGATTTTGGTGTTGCTAGCTGATAAACTGAAAAAATTTAAATCCTGTCTAACAAATATTTCTTTGCAATTTGTCAGATTTTCTGTATTTTTATTTTTTTTTCTCTACATTCGTGTATATATTTGTAATACGTATGGGTCTTGGTTGTCAAGCAGTTAGTGATAATATCATTTGCTTAAAAAAAAAAAATTAGGAGCAAATCAGATTATATATTTAAATATTTATCTCTTATGAATTTCCAGTTGAATTATCAACTAATGGACGATAATGTTGTGGGGCATGTTTTGTCTAAACGTAAACACAGTTTCTCTTCTCTGGTGCACATTTCTCCTTGCCTTCCTCTGGAATTAGACCCAAAAAGTCCTGGAGATATGAAGGACACGCGGTCACGCCGTTGGCCCGATAGCGGGCCGATGTCTGCGCTGTAAGGCTCACAGGAGTGTAAACCAGTGCTGACGACAGTATCACTGATACCACAGCCCTGAAAATTTATTCCCCATGAAGGTCACAGGCAGAGTATTAAGATGCCTGGCTCAGCCCTGTTAAAGCGCAGTTGCATCTGGCCGGTATAAATTCCATTTCCTGTCCTCGTATCAGTCTAATGGTGCTTGCAAACACCGGAGCAGCTGTTTCCCTTCTGGCTGAGGTTCCCTGCCATACCCACTCTTGACCCAAACATATTGTGCAGAGAGCAGAGGAATGGCCAGAAAGCAAGAACGAATTAGAGCTTGGGAAAGAGAGATTTCTGGCATAGTTTCATTTCCCTCTCTATTAGGCCCTTCAGGAATACAATATTCCCTTTGTCTCTTGAGGTTGGCCCACATTCCTAGAGTGGCTGAAGGCTGTTGTGCTTTTTACTTCCTGTGGTCAGGCTAACTGCCAGGCGTCTTATGATACAGGTTCACCCAAAGCGTCCCGAGGGTCATGGCCGGGCCTGTGAAAAATCTAAGACACTGTATTTGGCGAACAACTCGCTGATTTAGATGATGAGCCAGACTGGAAATGTTCTTTGATTTAGAAGAAGAAATAGAGGTATGAACGTGACATCTTATTTTTTGGAGTGCATGACTTTCTGCATCTAAACCGAGCGAGCTTTCATCACGTCTCACACTTTCATCAAGGCTGATGTTATTTTTAAGGGAATTTGTGAGTTGATTGCAAAAGAGTCACAGAGGCAAGTCTCTTCATTCAGACAAAATGCAAAGAAACAGGAACAAATTGACCTGTATTCAGAAATCAAGCCTGATCTCATCTTGTTCTCGCCTGATTCATTCACTCAATCACTTAAGATAAGGCTTTTCTTCACCTCGCTCTCTCTTCCTGATTGTTGGACCGGTAATCTCTCCATTTTCCTGTTTTTGTGTTTTGAGAGGAGTTTCTGTACTTTGCTCTTCACAAAATGACTAAGACAAGCCCGCAATCTTCCTCATACATTTTAAACTCCAAAGTAGTGACTTCCTCAATTAATTAAGGACAGAATGTGCTGGAAACCGTTAGTGTAACCTCAGCCAATTAATTTAAAAAAGACCCTGTTAAAGGGTTTGATTACCAGTTTGATATGTTTCCAGACTGAAAATCTTTCCTGCGTGGGCTCGAGAAAGCTTGTCAGTTGAGAAACTGTTGTTTTTTTTGCCACACAATGGTGTCATTACCACCTGGATATAGTTATCTGTAGAAATAGCTATAAATATAAAGTTTCAATGATCTTTCTAATTCTACTGTATGAGAACCAGGGAGTTATAACAATAATGACAGAGGAGCAGCACCACTGGAATCACTTTCAGAACAATTTTCTTCCCAGTATGTGAATAATAAAAAAAAAAAAACATTGGTAACCAATAAGAATCTATTCGAGCATTTAAAGTATATATATATATCGCTTTTATCTTAACACTTTTTTAGCAGTTAGCACTAGCTTACTTCTTTATTATGTAATAAGTAATGTGTATATTGTCGGATAAACTATAACTATTGCTATGAATAGATAAAGGAACTTATGTAAGATATGAGGCAGATGATACAGTGGCCTCCAATAATATTGGCACCCTTGGTAAGTCTGAGCATTTATGTCTGATCTGGCATGACTGAATTTTGCATGGCAAGGTCAATTAGTATTATGAGGAGTCTTCCTGATCAAATTGGACAAATTTGTTGCCCATCTATTTTTAAAGGACGAAAATACTTTTTGAATGCCTATATCAGATTGATGTTATATGCTCTGGTAATTTGAGCATATGGATGGCTTCAAAACAACTCTTGTTTTGCTTTTTGTTTATGTGGGGAAAAAAGAAAAAATCTGTCTCTTGAAACTAGGACATCCTGAACAGGAGGAAGATTCCTATCTGTGTTTTTTAGGCTGAGTGGACAATACTGCCACAACCACAGCACTCTTCTCTGCTCCATTCTGCATCACACAAGTCACGTTGCAAGTAGAGCAACGCTATGCCAACTGGAGCCTGCAGCTAATTGCTTTGTTTTTGCACCCCGTTACTGCTGTCTAGGGAGCATTCTGTCTGCGTACTCCTGTACTTGGATCTCACAATTACTGTCAAAAAGGCATTCATTTCCAGAGAGGAAATTTTCTTTAAAAAAACGCTTGGAATTTCTTCAGCTGCCAGTGACGGTGTAAATAGTCTGCGTCGACATGTGCTAGTATTTAAATGGTTTTGCATTAGGGAAGTTGAAGTCTAATCCAAAACCACTGAAGTGTCCAAGCGGAGTGATTTGAAAAGGCAAAGCCATTTAGATCTGCTCCTCACAGATACAGAGCTCTTGAGCAACCCTCAGAGAACTCGCAATTTACTCCACTGGAAGATCGCTTACGTTCTTCACACAGCCATTTGGGTGAGAAAATGCAGAAAAGGGATTTTCCACCACACATAATTTACAGCCTAGATTACCGACATGTGTTGTTTTGTGGTGCCTCATGATAACGGAATAAATAAATATTTAAATACATAAATACGCGAAATAAAGGGGGAAATGCCTTCCACCGGTTTGGCACAGTTCAAACCACACTGAGAGCCGGAGATGGAGTGGCTGTGGTAGCGGGTGCCGTTGACATGTTGTCGTGTAGGAGCCAGACGGCGCGACTCTCTACCATTCGTCGCTCTCACGCCGCATTAATCCGCTCTGTTGGAGAGTCTTATCCTGCTTGTTAACAGGGTGTAAATTCAAATCCTCTCTGGGTAAAATGCATACAGATGCACTTCTGAGCTGGGTTTGGGGGTTTCTGGTGGGGTGTCCTCAGGAATATCATTGACGGCAATTGCCAACTTGATACATTTGCCATGGCAACTTCCAGCAAAGTTACTGGGTTCAGATCTCTCTGGTCCGGTTGGTGGTTGGAAAGGCTAGGAACATTGGCTTTCTCCAGTCTTCCTCCAAATAGCGCCGTGAGCTCATGTTGGAACGCATTGTGGAAAACGGGAATACAAAATAATTGGAGTCTGAATGCAGTTTCGATGTGTGATGAACAAAAAAAAACTATTGCACTGTATGTGTTCATATTTAACACATACACAACGCTAAACATCTACTAAAGGTTTAATGGTGTTTGTGCAGCAAAATATCATTTGTTCCCTCTTGACTAAACACTCAATCTAAAACTAAAAGATGTTTATAACCTGGCATATTGAGACACATTCCTTTCAGTAAAACCAAGCAGGCAGATTGTTATTGTATGCTGATATCTATTTGCTGTCAGTGCCAGTGAAACGAAGCTAAAAATAGGTTGTGGACACAAATATTTGAGAAACTAGTGTCAGTCGGTTTCATAACCTCACTGGAGGAATTTGACTGTAATGGGCATTCAAGAGGACTAGACCATTTAGCTGAGTGTGTTTCAGAGCTCATTTATCAAAAAAATCCAGTTCAAAGAGATTAATATTCATGTTCAGAAAAGTAAAATGGCCTTTTTAAACAATTGGACAGTTGAAGTGAAACACTGCAGGACGTGGGACTGCTCCATCTTGTTGTTGACCAAGAGAGATAAGTGGTGAGAACATGCAGAACCATGTCTGAGCGAATGTAAACAACATGACACCTAGCACTGCAGCGCTTAGACTCGCTGGCGTTCCTTCCCTCTGGCTCGCTCTCTTTCATACTTACGCCACCCGTCTCCCCTGCTGTTAACGTGTATGTTTCAGTTAGCAGGTCTGAGTAGGATGCATTGCAGCACAGTTTATCCTTGATCCCCGGAGAGGGCCCATATGTCGATGTACTGTAACTCGCAGTGAAGTTTGCTGAACTCGGGCGTCGATGTTTATGATCCTGTTTTGGTCTGAAAGCTCTGGCACATCATTCAGAAATAAATCTGTCACAGGATGGATAATAATTCCTGTTTGAAACTCCAATAGCAAATGAGATATTCCTCATATCTCAACAGTTTTTTCCTAGACAGTAATGAGATTAGTGGAGATTTAGGTTTCATTTTTCATCTTTTTAGAGAAAAAACCTAACGTCTTCCGATTCAGACTCTTTCACATGTTTGTGTCTATTTTACTTAGTATAGAAAAAATAGCTTGACAAATAGCTTCATGTGTAAAGTTGATATTTTGTAAGTGATAAAAGGCAAAGTGCTTTAAACTAAGGTTTAACAAATATAGATATCAAGCTGGTCTTTGTACAATATTAGTCTTCGTGAACAGTGAAATTGATTTGATACTGTAAAAAACTGGGAAAATAATAGTAAACTGTCTGCTCAATTAACTAATTTGTTCCCTCGTTTTAAGCAAATCATGTGTTTGCTACAAAAATTTGTTCAATTTAATTAAATTGTGTGAACAAAATAATAATTAATTCAGACTGACGGCTGAAGGTCTGGAATTCATAGCCGCTTTCTTTGGTCAAGGCCCACCCATAAGGCCGTTTGACCGACATGTCAAACAACCAATCACAGTTGGTTTCATTTAGCGTCACGTTTCGGGGCGTGGACATGTCCCCACAACAACAGAATGGCGTGCAATAAGTCAGTCAGATAGAAAATCCTGATGAGACGCTCACGGTAAACATCTGTTTGAATTCAACCAATCACTTGATGACTTCGACATTCCTGAAGGGTTTCTAGTTAAGTGCACCATATGCATCAGACGTTTAGCCAACGTTCCGTGGGCGTGACATCTGAGGCTGAGATTACATTCTCATAAACCTGTTGCTGCTGGTATGTTATATTATGGACAGAGACACTTTAATTGAGTTGCATTTTGAGTTGGGGATGAGTTATACACACATTCTCAAAAGCCCTGCAGCATTGCATGGAATATTTTTTTAAGTGACAGTGATCTACATCGGTTTATGATATGCAAACAGGAAGTGCGATTAATTATTTAACGTGCACATTTTACTTGAAACTACAGAACGAATTATATCGAGCATGACTTTCCTAAACCAAAAGCATTAATTATTACACTGTGCAAATGATTTCGCAAACCGAGGGAACAGATTAGTAAATTGTGCACATAATTAATTGAGCTTTTTTTTTAAAGCACTTTCTTAAGCTGAAAATGGAATGAACTTGGAGCTTTTTTCGTGAGTTTTGACAGTGCGCAATGTTCATGAGTTCTCAGGTCAACAATATCTAAGTGTCAGTTAACAACATGTTTTTACGTGCCACTACACTTTTTTGAAATAGTTTTGTGTGTGTGTAAGATAAATGTATTTTGCCGTTGCGTCACATCAAGCTCACATTGAGCATCTTGTTGAACACCATGTTGGCTATGTGTCTTGATACCATTGAAGGCCTAGTGGACATTACATTGTAAGCAATCAGATCACTTCCATGTGCACTATTGCGCCTAATTCAAAATTGATGCGAAAAAAACTGGAAGCAAGGCAGATTGTGTGAGTGATGAAAATTAAATTGTGCATACTGCAAGCCAGAGTGGAACACAGATGAGAAATATATTTTTGGTTACTTTCTACTCCAGTGCTCTGCATTTTGAGCTGTGTGTACTTCCATATACAGACAGAGTCCTAAAAGAAAAATAATGTGACCTAACAAACAAGACAAGAGTGAACATGTACAGCTGTTCATCACTGAAGCGAGCCAAGAGCTTCAGTGTACTTGAAGACAGATGTTGAATTTACAATTTACAAAAACTATGGTTCTACAAAACCGCAGGGTTGTAGAAAGCATCTAATGTGTCTAATTTGGTGGCTAAGCATAGAACGGACCAGTGAAGAAATATCTCAGTAATACTTTCCTCTGGTCCGTTCTTCTGCACGTAGAGTACAGAAACTAAGTGCCTGATTATCGCTGTTTGAACTTCACCCACTCAGACAGGACTCTCTGTCCTCTTTTCAGTCATGAATTATACTGTATGTGTAATGTCTCACTGTTCAGTATGTCTTTCTAGCAGCTCATAGCCATGGTGCGAGTTTCTTATGTTTCAGTATAATGCCCATGTGGCGTTCCTCAGAGGACTGGATCGTATAGCCCTTCTGTGATGTGAGTAATTACGCCTGAGTTGTGAGAAATGATTATCACCTGGACGCAGATTGCATTTCAGCATCTTAGGTTCCTCATTTATGAGCAGTTTAACTCCTAATGCTGGTTTCTTTCACTAGTTTCACAGTCCAATGAATGTCTGAAATCTCTCTTCCTATCAATGCATAGACAGCCTGCTGATCTGTATTTCTGGGTGTTTGGTTACTCTACAAGCCATCCCTAATGCCCTTGAAACATTCCAGGTTTGGAATTTTTAAACAAACATTGAGTGAGAGAGCGCTAAAGAGAGGCACAATCCTTTTAGAAAGTGGAGATATATGAGGTTTCCAACAGCAAACACACTGAGAGTTCCCGAGGCGCTGGGCCGTCACCTCTCCGAGTCTCATTAGGGCTGAAAAATGTCACCCTCATTAAAAATGCAATTAGACTTAATTGAGGTCTAAAGTAAAAATAAACGACAGGGTCATGTTTATTATTTTACTCTCGCCTCAGACATTTTTTTTTCAGTCTTCACCAATTTTCTCTATTGGATTTCCTTCTTGAGTGTGCTTTCTTTGCCTGAGCGGCCTTCTCACTTTTATCACTTTACTAAGAGACTGAATTATTCTTTACCAGCCAAATGAGTGATAGCTTCATCATCTGTAATGTTTGAACACACACACCCTGGAGTTACATTCATTCATAATGTCTTACTCCAGTTCGAAGTGTGAAGGGTTTTCCGATACACTGAAGGTTTTCCCCTGCTCGGCAGTTTTACTTTTGGTGCTATCACTTCTGGCTCGCTGTTTCATGCAGATCATTGAAGTGAGCAAGACGAATAGTGGTCTGCTTTTTGACGCACTCAATATTTCATTAATTGCTTAAGGTTGGGTTTTGTAATTTATTACAAATGAATTAAGTAGTATTTGTCCAAATGAAGTTCTAGGCAATGCAAATACTAAGCAAAAAGAAGTTTTGATTTATTTACGGTAGGAAAT
>JAUMHP010000057.1:5984343-5994928 GCA_032361065.1 Enteromius trimaculatus
AGTATTTGTCCAAATGAAGTTCTAGGCAATGCAAATACTAAGCAAAAAGAAGTTTTGATTTATTTACGGTAGGAAATATCTTCTTGGAACATGATCTTTATACCCTAATGATTTTTGCATACAGTGTATTGTTGGCAATTATTACAAATATACTGTGTTGCTTTTGACTGGTTTTGTGGTCCAGGGTCACATATGTGATTATTACTTTCATTTTCATCTTACAAGTTTGAGTTGGCATTTGGAAAATGTTGTTTAGTGGACATCATGTCAACCCTGTGTTTTTCAGATCTTTGGAATATGTTCCCAGACTTGTTGGTTCAGCCATGTTGAAGATAAAGTTGCCATGTTGAATTTCAACCAATGATAAATGAAGGTTTGATTTAGCTCTCTGCATTTGAATCACACACTGTTTCTGCTTTTATGCCAAAGAAAAATGTCTGAGGCTTACTTACCCTCTCTCCCAAATCCCTTCCATAGGTTGTGTTCTCTGGCACAGATCTCTCTTCCCTGCACACCCAGCCATCCTGGGCCCCGCAGACTGTCAGGCAAGTACTTTTATTCTGCAGTGCTATCGGCACTAGAGGAAGACAGCGGTGAAATTTGCCGTGAATCAGCACTGTGCGTGCTAATGTCTCAGATCCCCTCCCGTCCTCATTTCCTGTCCTGAGAGAACCAGGCCACACTGTGACACTTCAACTCCTCTGTAGTCAGCAGACGAGTAGGTCTCTTTCTCTCGCTGTCTCTCACTGTCTCTCTTATCTCTCAGCCCAGTCACAGCCTCACACACTCAAATCACTTTGCCCCATTTGAGTTTCCAAGGAAGGACTAGAAAAGACACACTTGACTGAAAGTTGGCTTTTCTAATGGAGACTATCTATGCCACCCCACAGAGGGAGATGGTGCATTTTGTCTAAGTTCATGGGAAAATAAACTGAAAGCAGTCATAGTTTTTAAGTTTTGTTATAGTCTTAGCCGTTTTTTTGTCTTTTCGTGTGAATATTGTTTAAATATACTGCATCTTTAAATATAGCCTTTGTCTATTGAAATACATACATGCATATTTTTTGTTGACTTAAATAACATTTATGTGGATGTTCAAATTACTAATTTGCCGAAGACCAAATTCAGTCATGTATTTGAATTTTGGAAATCTAAGCATTTATTATATGATGTTTCAAGCATATCAAATATTTAGATGAAGATAGATCTATGAAACCAATATCAAATACAAGTTTTAAATATAAAGTTGCTGGTATTGATAGTATTTGATTATTAATTATATATTTTAAAAGATGTTTTAGGACATTGACCTTTGACAATGGTTTGTTCACAGCACATTTTTTAAGCAATCTTGAAGCATCCTTCCTGTCTCAGCTCATGAATTCCTTTTTGTGTTAGTAAATATGTTAACAATATTAACACTGATTGATAGAGAGTCATTGATGTTCCATGGGAAGTTTCTGAACCCTTCTGGGTGCCCAAATAGAGCATTCATTCAAATGGACATCAACTCAAGCCATATGTGGTGGTCAGTTCCCACACAAGCCGGCTGTTTTCCTCATCTCACATGATGACCCTTGTTGGCTTTCATAGTCGTTACCCACATGGTCTGCCATAGCTCATTTCAAAGCTTTCTGTGTAAACCCTCCACAGGTGATGAGTTGTAGAGGCAGTAAAATGCACTGGGCTGTGACCAGTTTGGACTAGTTCAAGTCCAACTGGGCCCATTATCTGACCTGCTTCACTGAATCGCCAGCAATAACAGAGAGGCACTGGTTCAAACTATGTGCTGGGAAAGGTCAAAGGTCACAGCGATGTCTTAAAACTGTGTTGACACCGGGAAAATGAGGTAAGGCAATCATCCTTTATACCACATCTCTACCAACTGTGAAAACTCACACTAAAAATACTTTTTAGTTAGTGTCACATATTTTAGTCAAAACAAGATAAATTTGCAAAAATGTATAAGACAAACCTGTTTACGAATAGGGTTTTTCTTGTGTTAATTACAAACCTCACAGGCTGTATGATTTAGGCTTAAAACGGGGAAACTATTTGCCAGTGGACCAATAAAAGTAAGCTATTTAAACAATACATGATGCAGTTTCGCTTCATAATGTAAATAAATATAAAAGCACAAAAATACTGATTAAGAGCTGATTCTTGCCCAAGCATTTATTTGATATTTACAGTGCGCAACAACCATGAAGTACCTTGTCATGAACTTCCAGAGGCCTATTCGGCATAGCAGTTATTCCTTAACAACCAGTCCTCCACCGCTTAGCACGGTTCTTAGAGTTTAGAATGGAGCCTTTGGCACTTTAGTTGCTCTGCTGATGTTTTCAGAACCAGCCCACAACACATGTGGGGTTAATCACCTGAATTAAGGCCCGGAAGTTAAGTCTTATTGGAGTAAGAATATAACCCAGATGGGTCATTCTATTATCTAATAACATAGCACCTCAGTCTTAGCTGCCCCCAAACTCATCCAAACATCTGCATGCAGCCACACACCAATCTGCATAAGCTAATTACAGCTAATCACGTTCAGCAGGAGATGGAACTGTTGGAAAGACCTTTAAAAATATTGGCACTGTTCTTCCTCCTTGATGAAGTTCATTAAAGAGAAGGGGAGAGTTAGCCGTGGTATTTTTGTTGTTCAAAGTGAGAGTGTTTCAGTTGGTCGGTGTGTATGTGTGTGTTTGAATATATTTGGTTTTAATTGCTGAAAGCAAATTTAGGTTTGAAGATTGCTCCCAGGTTGTCCAGAGTTCACCATGGCAACACCAATCAAATTATAAAAAGTGTAGTAAGAGTCATCGCCAATTTAATAAGCCTCACATTTACCGCTGAGGAAATAGAAGGACCACAGATTGTTTGCTAATCTTACAGTTAAGTAGCGCCTGTGACATTTCTCCAAGACATCTTAGATAGACAAAGCCTGCACTGCGCATTGTTACGTTAACCTTTTTTTTAATATTACCTCCACCTAGAAAAGGAGCCTTTAAAATAAATTTGTGGTTCAAAACAAACAAAGGTCAAACTGTAATATTAATCCCATGAAGTGTTACAATGCTCCCATCCAGACACGTATTGAATTATATCATTACTGTATGTTTACACACACTTTCACAGTCACAGAATAATTACATTTTTTAAAGTTGTATAAATAACATTTTTGTTGTTGCACTTTTTTGTTAGTTTTCTGAAAATTCCGACTTTCAAAGAAAAAATGTACTTAAAGATTTGATTTAACTATAAATGAGCAATGTTGTTTGATTAAACACTCTTATATTATATATCAGACATCAGAGAATCACTACCTGTGCCAAAGAAGCAAAAAGGGTGACTGAAGGACAGATTCAAGGTGGAAAGATTTGATTACAGAGAAAATCCTGAGTATAGATTCCCAAGTTGTAGGCAAGGTAAGTTGAGATTTAAGGAAAATTATTGTGTACTGTATATACTTTACTGTACGAAACTCGTAAAATGGATCATGCTGATCTACATCAATGAATAACAGTGCAGCATATAACCTTGTGTTATTTGTACTTGAAGTCTAAATAACTATTAAATGCACATTTAATGTTGAAATGTTCAACCCCACTGAAAATGTAATACAAAAGATATTTAATTATCGTCTGGAACAATAAGGCATTGAAACCTAAAGGTTGAAAATTTGAGGTTTAATGTGGCACTTGCCTCCATGTGCTGGTTACAAATAGTTAGTGACAAGGTGTAAATATAGGAAGTTCTGCTTCTCTGCTGCGGCTTAGTGCTAATGAATGCATAATAGATGCTTTTTTTCAAACGCTGACCGGTTTTAAGTTCAGTAAACAGAGTGCTAATGCTAATTATCAGACAGAGGGGGAGATTAAAACAGCTATTTTTTTGTTGGAATGACTGCAGGAAAACCCAAAGACCATGACAGATTGATTGATCATCGTTTATGTTGCTGACACCAAAGAGAAACAAAAGTTTGCCAAATGTGACCGTTCGTTTGATCTGGGCACCTATTAGCAACTGTGTTTTAGGATTGTGGCTTTCAAAGACTCTTTTTCAGAGGCTCGTGTAGAGCGGTGGAGTCTGGGAAGTGAAAATAGATTTTTATGTGCTTTCTATTACAAGGTGGTCATCCAGTTGGGACCACTTGTGCTTGGACAAATTGCGAAACCAAGAAAGATTAGAGATCTTTTCCAAACACTCGAAGACAGAGGCGGCTCTGTTTGGTGTTGCTGTATCCACACTGCAACAGACGAGTGACCTCTCCCACAAACAAACAGCATCCTTGACCTGCCTGGCAAACACGGCTGAAAATTGGCCTTTTTATGCTTCTCTTATCTGACTCCTTGTCTCAGCCCACCCTCCAGAGCGGCCAAACACACTACGTCACGCTCACCAGTAGTAGCCAGTTGCACCGAGCCCTGTAGTCAGCATGAATACAGCCATTGATAAAAAAACACAGCTAATGTTGTTCAAAGCTCAACTCAAGGCACACATGTTTGGCAGAGTGGTGGATGAAAAACGTCTTTTATTGCTAGCTTTGGCTTTTGTCACAAATAGCATGCAATATTTCCCCCTCCATGCCTTGGATCAAGATAAGTGCGGCGTAAGGGTGCGTTTGGCACTGCACAAGGACAACAGCCCCATTCTGACACAGTGAGAGATTTGGCTTTCGCCCTCCGTGTTGTCTCAGTGGGCCAGGATGTATGTGCAACATAAAATAACACATCAGGGCTGCTATAAAAGACCTCATATCTCTCCGTAGACACTAAAACGCAGTCTTGCGAGACGTTTGAGCGTGTGTGTGTTGGCATTCGGCAGCCGCTAAGCTTCTTAAAGGTGTGTGTTGGTTCCCTGGAAGCTCCGGTCTGAGGGAGTGTGTCAACGCTTTAATATTCCAGGGTAATTCTCCTCAAATATCTCCTCTCATTCCCAACCACTGAAATCCTCTTAGCGGTGGAGTCGGCAGCATCTATTCACCACGTTTCCTGTCCTCCTCTCTTTCGCTCTCTCTCCTTCCGCTTCTCCAGAGAAGAAAGAGCTTGTGCAGCGAGTCTTCTCTTTCTAAATTATTTGTTTGCGTTTGTTTACTGAGACGGACTTCTTTAGTGGCAGATCAATTGCTTGTCGGGCTGGCTATGTGTTTGAGGGAAAGCCATTTCTCTGCCGAATCTCAGACAGATCGGCTGAATGTCAAGTGCATATTGATGCGCCATGGTTACGCTCGGGTCTAGAATGGCCGCCACGGTGACATTTTCTCACACGGGACTATAATTGACTTGTTAGAGTTGCTGTCAGTTACACAGGTGCTCACCTGGCGGGGTCAAATCTGCAGGTCTCCACCATCCAAACCCCTTGTCTGGGAGTCTGCCACACGTTTACACACAATTTCAGCATGATTGCAGATAAAACACACCCCGCCGATAGATACCAAACATGAGCGGCACATCTGTTGCGCATCGGTGTTCTTCAACGCAGCATGAAACAACAGGAAAACATTCTGTCCAAGGAACTCTGGAATCAGGTGCAGGCTGCTGTGAATTAAATCTCTAATCCCCAACACTTAAAGTCTCACTGATTCACACGTACATTTGTTTAAAGTTCATGAATTAATTATACATAAACACTTTGTAAATATGTACATCAATACCCAGTGCACGCGCATACACGCACAGCTTGTCAGCATGATAAAATGAGGCTATTCAAGGTGCCCATTTTGCTTGTTTATGGCGGGGTGGATGCACTCTGTGTTCAGAATGGCAGAATAATGACGGAGGCTCTTAAATTATGAAACAAAGGACGGTGTGCATCAATTAACAGCCATTTGCACAGACACGCAAACTGTCTTGTCAAAGAGAAGGGGTAGTCTGTTTGTTTACGCCATTGGTGTGTGTGTGTGTGTTAATTTGTCAGAGAGTGTTCATGTATCTCTGCGACTACAGGGGATCTTGAGACAAAAGGGGATGCTCGATCAATTAGCCATGTTAAAGACATCATCATGGGCGGCTTGATCTTGAAATGATCTGCTAGTTTTACAGTAAAGGGGTGTGTCTAACAACCCCCTCTGTGTTGATGCAGTGGGAGGTGTGTGCGTTGCTTTATCTGCTCACTGTGAGTGTGTGTTTGGAGGTGGTTCTGATCACTGATAAGAAAAGGTGCTGTTTATTTTTTTGACCCTGCACCCTGGGTGCCCAGATTAGTGGGGGGCCGCTAAAGTCTCCAGCTTGCTTAAATCTGGAAACACAATTCCAAGGACTTACCTTAACATATGTGAAAACTCATAGGAAACCCAACTCACACAAGATGTCTTTAAAATCGCTATTATTTTTAAAATAGAGAACAAGACGGGAATTCAAATTGATTGTAATTTTTCTTGCATTCATTTTTTTTCCCCTGCTGTGTCTACTAGCATTTCAAAAGACAGCTTAATAATGTCTCACTCCAGGATTTTAGCAAATGAGCCTAGGATATGTAAGCAAAAGTCAGAAATGTCAATATGAGCTGCAATACTATATTTCTTTGTCAAATCTTTCTAAGGTAATTATCTCAGCCACTCGTGTTGTTTGGCTATAACTGTCATTTGTTTCAGTTTTAACACTTTATAGAAACCTTTTTTTATGCACTAGCTTCATTAACTAATATACACCGTTTATTAATCTTAATCAGAGGTTTTTGATACAAAAGGCCAAAAGTCAATGGCTGAAAGCATATGTTGCTTTAAATAAAATATATTGGGAACTATAACATCAGAACCCAGAAAAGTAAGTTGCTTCTCATACATTCGAGATTTTTTTTTTTTTTTTTTAATTTCCAAGTAAAACAAACATAGTTACGATATTTTAACATTTTGTTTTACATTGTAAACTGCAATCACACCCCCAAACATCAACTTATTAAAAACATACATTTCCAAAGAAATTTCTTTGTAACATAATTTGTGTTTTAAGCTTAGATGCATTTAATTAACAAAATGTTGCAATATTGATATACCGCAGGCTTTATTTTACTTTTAAATGGAATTGGAAAAAACCCATTGTAAAACCCCAAAGGGAAAATCTTAAAGAAACCAGAAGTGAATAACATTTCCAGATTCTGACATCATAGTTTGCCCTCTCTATAGGGGTTTGCCTTTACAGCTCATACCTCTGCCAAAAAAACATCTGTTTGGTTTTGAATATTATATCTACTTGCATTTTAAAGCCAAATCAGTTTAAAATTCTGAAAATACATTCCAAGCTTATGCACAGAAAGTTTTTTTGTTACATGGCAGGCAAATCTTTCATGTTAAAAACACACATTAGTTACATAACACAGGTTATTGTGACTGTGAAGGTTGAAAGCTGGGAAGGAAATCGCATTTTATGTTAGAGCTGTGTATTAAAGGAAAAGTTTAATATAAGGTACCTATACTGCTGTCTACGCTGTTAATATGACCCAAAAAAATAAAATACAAAATCACCCACTGCCCTTGGCTAAATAAAGCCAAAGTCCGGCCAGACTGTGAGCGCTACCGCGGTTTGGGTGACACAGTGCAAGACCTCATTTGTCCCAATCAAAAGCATATTTAAACTGCCTGAATTGGCCCCTATTGCCAACATTTGTGCTCTACGTGTCATTCACCATACAGAAAATACTAACACTGTGAGCAGGTGACCAATCTCACCAATGTCGGGGGTGGGCACTTCAGATTCTAGGGAGCATTTGTTTGGTCTGTTTTTGGCAGAAGTGATGGAACTGCAAGTTTTAAATTCTTATGTTCCAAAAAAAAAAAATTTTTAATTGTTTTGGAGCACACTGGCTTATATATATATCCTTAAGACTAACATATTGATACCAACACCCAAAAAAAAACTTTAAATTTAAATTCTTCTTAGGAATTTACAGAGGAACTTCTGAGATCAAATTGGTATTTCAATTAAATACAACTAAGACCAAAAAGCCTACATAGTAACCTTTGAGCAATAACATTTTCCTCTGGCAGTCCATTTTAAATTCCAGTTAATGGTAAAACCAAAAGCATCACCTTCCAAGTGGGCAGTACTGTCAAAACACTGTATTTGGGCATCTGCACCATTATTACACACTCTGATAACTCTTTTTAGAAGCGATTCCTGGAGATGCAGTTCTGCTGAATTCTGCCTTAATGAGAGTAATGAAGCTTAGAGAGAGAGAGAGAGAGATGGCAAGATAGACTGATGTTTGACCGAAAGGCTTTGGCATGCCATCCAATCAGGACATATTAAAGCTGATGGAGTTGGAAAGCCATGTGTGTACATGTTTTGGGGGTGAGGAGGGGGACACGCTTGGATTCGACTGCTGTCATCTTGTTTTTGGGGTTTGCCTGATAAAACAAGCCACCCCTCCCTCTCATGCTCTGTTCATAACCCCCCTCCCCTTTACAGTGCCTAGTCTCAGCCCACAGGGCCGCAGTAATTTACAGATGGCCATTTGTCTTTTGTCTGCCTTTTACAGCACTGTTATAAAACTTGTGGTGTTGCTTATGCCATAAAAGAATAGAGTTAGAGTGTGCTGAGGCGCTTCATTAAATCTATTGTGCCATTTTGAGAAGCTTGTTTGGACGATGCGGTAAAAGACAAAGACGGAATGGAATTACTGTCTGCTGTTGGTTTCCTGAGCTCATCAAGCTCTCATTCCCTCCTTCAAATAAATCAGACCTCTTTCAGTCGGTGTATCAGCTACCTGTCAAGTACCTCCCTCTCTGCTGCCACCTTTTCTTATGGAAAATGAGCTTTACTTTCACTTTCGTGACAAACAATACTGGAGTTCTGTTTCTTTGTGTTTAATATTTCCCTATCTTTTGCTTTTTATTGCAGGAAACAGAGCCTGTTTTCATATATAGATATGGCTGCAAAATCAGGGATTACTACTTATTTATGGTTTGCATATTGAAGGGTTGGTGGGTTTGATCTTATTAAAGGATTAATTCACCACATATTTTTGCTGAACCTCATGTCATTTCAGACCTGAATGACTTTTTTTTTTTTATCCGTGGAACACAAAAGGAGAAGTAAAAGTCTAGTTGGCTGTATTTTTCTGTTTGAATAATGTTGAACGTTGAAACTTTTTAAAGCTTCAAAAAGAGCACAAAACACAATGAAGGTGTATCATAAATAAGACCATATGACATGTGTGCTGTGTTCCAAGTATTTTGAAGTCACGTGATAGCTTTATGTGAGGAATAATTTGCTTTTCTCTGATTATCTTTCCCTCCAGCGAGTTGTTAACGGTTGTAACTGGTTCATTGACTCTGTCTTGTGAACAAATCATTCAGACTTGTTTTTGTTAACTAGATTAACTGAGATATGATCCAAGTCAGTATACATTTATTTAGTTCTCTAACATTAATTTATTTAACATTTATTTAACATATTTAACATATTGGATTTTTAACAAAAGATTGTGAGTGAAAAACAACTTCAATCACACATAACAGGCTTCAGGAGTCTTAAAATATAGTGCAGAATATATATAAATATATAGTGGGTATGGAAAGTATTCCCATTAAATGTTTAACTTTTTGTTTTATTGCAGCCATTTGCTAAAATCAAGTTTTTTTTCCTCATTAATGTAAGCACAGCACCCCATATTTACAGAAAAATACAGAATTGTTGACATTTTTGCAGATTTATAAAAAATAAAAAAAAATGTAAATATCACATGGTCTTAAGTATTCAGACCCTTTGCTCGTAGAAACACTCTTTTGATCAAATACAGCCAAGTTTTTCACACCTGGATTAGGGGATCCTCTGCTATTCCTTGCAGATCCTTTACATTTCTGTCAGGTTGGATGGTAAACGTTGGTGGACAGCCATTTTTAGGTCTCTCCAGAGATGCTCAATTGGGTTTAAGTCTTGGCTCTGGCTGGGCCATTCAAGAACAGACACGGAGATGTTGTGAAGCAACTCCTTTGTTATTTTAGCTGTGTGCTTAGGGTCATTGTCTTGTTGGAAGGTAAACCTCCGGCCCAGTCTGAGGTCCTGAACACTCTAGAGAAGGTTTTTATCCAGGATATCCCTGTGCAGTGCCTGGTTTTCTCCACACATACCACTTAGAATTAAGGCTAAAGAGTTCTATCTTGGTCTCATCAGACCAGAGAATCATATTTCTCACCATCTTGGAGTCCTTCAGGTGTTTTTTAGCAAACTCCATGCTGGCTTTCATGTGTCTTTCACTGAGGAGAGGCTTCCGTCGGGCCACTCTGCCATAAAGTCCCAACTGATGGAGGCTGCAGTGACGGTTGACTTTCTACAACTTTCTCCCATCTCCCGACTGCATCTCTGGAGCTAAGCCACAATGATCTTTGGGTTCTGCTTTATCTGTCTCACCAAGGCTCTTCTCCCCCGATAGCTCAGTTTGGCAGGATGGCCAGCTCTAGGAAGGGTTCTGGTCGACCCAAACATCTTCCATTTAAGGATTATGGAGGCCACTGTGCTCTTAGGAAAATTAAGTGCAGCAGAAATTTTTTGTAACCTTGGCCAGATCTTTGCCTTGCCATAATTCTGTCTCTGAGCTCTTCAGGCAGTTCCTTTGACCTCATGATTCTCATTTGCTCTGACATGCA
>JAUMHP010000057.1:5996765-6047429 GCA_032361065.1 Enteromius trimaculatus
AATGAAGGTGTAGAACCATCTCAAGGATGATCAGAAGAAATGGACAGCACCTGAGTTAAATATATGAGTGTCACAGTCACTTAGGACCATGTGATATTTCAGTTTCTCTTTTTTAATAAATCTGCATAAATCTCAACAATTCTGTGTTTTTTCTGTCAGTATGGGGTGCTGTGTGTACATTAATGAGGGAACAAAATAAGTTAAATTATTTTAGCAAATGGCTGCAATATAACAAAGAGCGAAAAATTTAAGGGGGTCTGAATACTTTCCGTACCCACTGTGTGTATATATATATATTATTTTTTCATGTTTTATTTTTTTTATTTAATTTTTTGACAGCCCTCAGTCCTTGTTTATTTTTAAAGGGCACAATATTACAAAAATCACCTTTGTGCTTATAAAAGTGGAAAGGAAGAATGTGGGTTTTATTTCCAAATGAATTATACCTGTAAGTTTGGTACTATTTTTTGTTTGTTTGTTTCTGAAAACTTAAATATACATTTCCCATTCCCTGCATTACTATGGAAACCACTTTCACCCCCACTCCACTAAACACTAAACTAATAGAGGGACATCAAAGCGTGCATTCAGAACCTCCCCAGGTTCCCTGCTCACCACACTGATTGTTCCTGAATCCATTCACTGAGCCCTCCGTCCACACATCAAAGATCCTTTAGCCAATAATGCGACTATTATGCTTCCTTGCAAAAGAGCACAAAAGCAATGAGGATTTAAATGGAATTATATCGTGATCTGTGTGTGTGTGTGCATGTGTATTTGTGTGTGTGGTTGTGCAAGCTTGATTGTGAAACTGTGTCTGTGTGTATGTGAAATGCAGAGGCTATATTCTTCCCTAATACTCAAATCCTCACCGGTCCGTTTGAAGAATAACAGGCTGCTTGGTTGTGGGTAATGATGGTGTGAGTTGAGTTTGTGTTCATGGGTTAGTGAGTGATTACATGGGTCTGTGAGCAATAGTGACATTATCAGTGAATAGACCTTCAGACCTATTTGCCTTCTAGATTCTTGCGTTTTGCAAATGAACAATGCATTATTGTGCCATCCCAGAAAAGGCACGAAATCACTTTCACTGACTTTTTTATTAACTGTTCCCACCTGATGGAATGACCTCCAAGCAGCTGAATCCTTAGCCAACTTTAAGAAACAGCTAAAAACACATCTCTTCCATCTTTATTTGACCCTCTAACTCTAGCACTTTCTATTCTAATTCTATTTTATCTATCTGTCTTCTTTTTATAATAATAAAAAACACATTTGACCCTGATTAATTACATATTTATTCTCTATCTGCTATATATAGCTTTTAAAGTGTTAACTGTATGTCCTTTGTGACTATTTGAGCTTCAAACACAACCTCTGAGCTCTTCGCTATCAGCCTGTATGAGTCTAATAATCTCCACAGAGTAATCCAGCACACTCTCCGTGAGTCTGATACTGAATGAAGGTCATTTTGTTCAATTTTGTTAGTTTAGCTGAAGTCAATAATCAATAGCTCTTCATTTCTGTGAGGCTGTGATTTCCTCACTCGGTCACATTAATCACAGTCTGTTTGAATGGATCAAACCCAGAAGAAGAAACAACAATTAATCATGTCAAATTAAAAATTAATGCTAGCGTTCGATTTTCATCATTCCTTTAGTTATTCCACATCACTTCCTGTGAATGCTGGATTCCCAATGTTGTGTGTGTGTGTATGTGGTTATTAGGGCAGAGGGTTTTGAGGGGTAATGGGATAAGGTAAAGCAGGGGGGTTCTGGGAAAGCAGCAGATGTTGACCCCCTTGTCTCCATCTAAGTTCACCGGTGTGACGCTTCTCAATCAATTAGCTTGAGTTAATCAGTCACTCATATCGGATGCTCAGTGAACCGTGTCTCTGACACTCCAATGCCAAATTGAATCTAAGGGCCACACGCAATCTCTCTCTCTCACACACCATCATCATCTGTTTTCAGCCTTAAGCCCACACTAATGTCTCACCATAAATCACTCCCTGAAGTCCAAAATCTGTATGTTTGCATCCTCAAATTTACTTCACTAACTCTAACTACACTAACTCCCTTTCCTGTCTTTATTGTTTCTGTATGTGCTCAGAAAGCCATTGCACCCTGCTTAGTTTAAACAATACTGTTTAGTGATTCATTACTTTAAAGTGCCCTTTTATCATGCATCTTCTGTTGTCTTATTGTCATTGGCAGTCTTTCTAACCCTCAACAGAGAGTTTAAGATCCCTGTTCCATAGAATATAATGCCTGTAGAACACTAAATATTGCTTTACTTTAATTTCATCTGTGATTAAATCATTTATTGAGTAAGAATTAAACATGTTTTTACTTTTGATGAGATTAATTGCGATTATTAATCATTTATTTAGCTTTTTTATTCATTTGTTATGTATACTTACTTAAACTTACACTTTTTTTAAATCCAAAATTCGACATAATTTGCATTTATAAATATTCGCCAACTTTCACAACTAGATTTCCTCTTCACTCGCAGTTGATTTCAGACCATCTGCTGTGTTTTTAATTAACCAAAATTAAGATTTACACAACATTTTGCAAGACCAAAACAGTCATATTGGAAATATTATACTTTTTTTATTTTTAATTAAAATATTATACTTTTTACATTTGAATGAAATTCAATTTTGATGTGACTGTTGACGTGCAACAACTGACAAACTGTTTTGTAATCTGTCAGATATGCAGTGATGTAAAGTATGCAGCGGAGATCAGGTTAAAACTCCACGTGTTTCAATTACATTTCATTTTACTGCATCTCGTAAGACCAGAGAAAAATTACCCAAGAAGAAAAAAATGCAGATGTTTGAATTTTTGTGTTCATTACTCAAATTAATTACCTAAATGGTGAGTCGCTTCGATTGCACGCAATGAACACGCAGCAGAAATGTCCTCACTGCATCACTCCGGCATTCACACGACACACCATTAATTACACAATCGCATGATTACTGTCTCAGTTTATACAGCATTGTCTTACGTGTTTACTTTTGATAAATCAAATGTTTACGATCGCAAGGCTTCTTACTGGGAAAGTACAGATTTGCAAGCTTGCTGTGTCTGGGGTACGGCTGCAAATATTAATCTCAAACAGTAACGCACAATCATCAACTCCCCTCATTTATACTCATAACTCAAAGAATATATTACAAAAGTGCTGATATCAAAGCACTCTTTGGCTCCTGCTCTGATGTATGTTATGAAATAAGACTTTGCTGTCAAGGCTTTTCTGCCCAAATAGCTTCACTCCATATTCCTCAAGCCAATGAAGTCTTAAGTGTCTGATAAGTTCCACTTCCTCGTGCACAGGAACCTTAAAGTTTACCAATCAAACAATTTGTTGTCTCTGTGTCACGTCTCCAGATTGTGTGCATTGAGGTCTGCTTCTGATAAGACACAGAGGAGATGAACGGGGGAAAAGCCTGAAGACGTTCATCACTGAGGACAATCACGTATTTGTCCATCCTGCTGGACCGGTATGTTTACTGTAAACAACTGAAAGGCCTCAACACATATGGGAATGTTGTTTCCAAGCATGTAATTAGAGAGAAACTCAATAGGAAAAAAATATTTGAGGGCCAAACAACTCTTTCATGCTGAGTTGTAGATAAGCAGTGCTATTGGAGACCTCACTAAGGACAGAGCAGAGTGAGAGGGAGGAGACCTCAGTATTTGATCAGTGTTCCTTCACATTCCCTGGCCTCCATGCTTGCTTAGATCCCAATCAGCTTCATGGGATTCCATAGACGCCCTTATCAGTGTTAGAAACCCTGACCTCTGACCCCCAGGCTTATCAGTGACCAGTGTTTGAGGTGAGGGGAGAAACCCATCAGCGGCTGCACTTACCACAGGCGTTTCAATTACAGCGTTTGTGTGAATATGGGTTCCATTGCTCTGAGATAACTGCAGTTGTGTAATTAAAGCCAAGATTAATAAGTACACAACTATCACCCAGAGAGGCACTTTACCTGTTACTCCTGGTTATTCGACAGCTCATTCAGTCCCTTCGAAATAATTGCCTGCAGTTTTGTCACATATGCGTGAGAGATGGGTGTATTCAGGTATTATAAAATGAAATCCCAAATCAAAAAGAGGAAATTGTGTTTACAGATAGGCCACAGTTAATACCGTATCCTTGAGGAGGGCGTCATTGCACTGAGGAATGAGCTATTGTGAAGATAATTAGAGACGACTGAATATCATTTGTCATCAGGTTTAGATATTATATTGTTATTTAATAAGGATGTCTCTTGTTCCTCTGGTCCACAGTGATTTGACTGAAATTTAGCAGGCTCTTGGTTGAAACGGCTCTGAAATTAAGCATTACCACCAGATGCATGCTTTTGATTCAGCATAAACGTTCACGTTATCATTTCATTTGATGTGAGTGTTTTATCGATAGGCTTTAATTCTCCTGTTTGTTCCCTGATCCTGCCATGCTTGCATCTGTCTCCCTTTGCAGACACCTGCCCCCTCATGGTTCAAAGGTGAACTGCACCAGATACTTCTGAAGACACCAAAGCTGGACGGTTGTGAGTGCGATTTCCTGTTCTACGCTAATAACATTGTTTTCTGGGATTTCTTAGATGTTATATAAACATTACAGCAATTAAATTCTGCCTCATTTACAGGTTACACTATTTGCAGGGACCACCACACACCGCTCCTGCTTGTAAGTAGGTATTTCTTCAGGCTGGTTAATATGAATGTGTGCACATGGAGACGAAAAGGCCTTGTGGGAGTTGGATGGCTTTGAGGATAATGAGAACTACAGTTTCCTCCACCACTATTCTTCTGTATGAACCCCAGGATACCGCTTCAACCTGCAGTGATAATCACGCCGGAGGCGGCCACAGCTGACACACAGCAGTAAATAGGGGAATAAAAGTCCGCTCCTGCAGACACCCGGACCTAAGATCTACAGTGTTCAGATTTAGGTTTACTGCACCCAGTGCAACTTCTGTACACAAACAGGCAGATCAGAGAGGATAGATGTGTGATTACTGGATGTCGATGTTTGTGTGTGGGCACGGGGTGAAACGGAGAAGCAGATATAACTCAAAGAGTTGTCTGAACATAGGGACATGCTGATGGGCTGTGTGTTTGTCCACAGTAAATAGGCAAAGCCGAGCCACATTAGAGAATCGCCCGTGTATATGTACTGCCGATATAATAATTGACTGTTCTTCTGTGCAGAGTTGAGTTTATTGAGGAAAGCAGGGAGCGAGAAAATCAGTGTGCATGTTTTTGTATATATACGGCTGTATTACTCACTTAAAGAATGAGTAATGCAAGGTTTTGGATTAATGTAGCTTGTTTACTTTTGAACAACATGAATATGAAAGTCTTTATTATGTACTTGGCATGAGAGAATGTTCGTGATGAAACTGAAATAGAAAATACAGTTTCTGTAATTAAATTTGAAAAAACAAGTCATAGAGAAGTTTTCCAGCAGTGAGCTGCTTCTCAATGTTGCAGCTGGATGAAGTTTACATTTATTTTATTTTATGGCATCGTTTCACATGGTCACAGTAAAATGCACCCATTGAAATGAGCGAACCTTGTGAGGGACACCATATTTACTTTTCATCTTCCATGCAAATACTGGAAGCTTCTCTGTGTTGATGTTCATATCCAGTAAACAGATTTAACTCTGGTTCCACTCTGGTTCTACTTTGGGAATATGTATCAGCTGATTGCCCCACTTTGGTTGTTTCTCCTCCAGATTTGATGTGGGCAGAGCGCTGGTGTCCGTTCCAGCTGTGGTACACTATTTAGCCTCAAGGCCTGCTTAGCAAGGGTAATTGGATCTGGGTGTTAATCTGTGCAATACGTCTAGAGCAGTCCACAGTCCACTGACAGTGAGAAACTCATTCAGACATCTGACTACTGCAGGAGTGTTTTGGCTGGCTTACCAAAGAGCTTCGTCAAACTTACAAGAGGTTCAGCATGAATCTGCAGAAATGCTGACTTGTACCAGACTGAAGTATAGCGTAACTCTGGCACCAAAATGTATTTTCTGACATTTTTTATATTTTTAGATTGATTTCAGGATTGTCATCTTTATTTTTAAATGACTTTTTGGTGCATACCTTAGCAAGTGAGTGCGTATACTAAAGCTAAATCACTCAGTTCATTGAAAATTCTATTTGTACAGAAAACATGTCTTAATAATTGTAAATCAGCATCTTGGTCCCATGCTGTAGAACGACTATTTGTGTTGTGTGAGTTAGACCTTTTTAAAGCACACTTTTATATATATTGTAGAAGTCAAGGTTAAGCTTTTCCTGATAGTTGCACCACTTGACAGTGTTGTGATTTTTGAGGACTTCCTTAACTTTCTTAATTTAGGTCTCTTCATTTTGGTAAATTATTTTATGAATAGACATGTTCTGTTCAAGTCCTGTGGATTAACCTTAAGAAAACTTGCTTATTCATGAATTATTCATATTCTTGTGATTTTAATCATAATGAAAACATGCATTATTCAAGGTGCAAGAAAAATATTTTTGTGCTTTTTACTTGGTTTCCTCAGTTGTTCTGTTCTTGTATTTGTACAGTTCTTATTTTAATATGATTTATTTTATGGTTGCTCCACTTGACAGTTTTGAGATTTATAGTAACTTTAATAAAAGTGATTCCAGTGATTATATCATAAATTAAGATGTGTAAACTTGATTAAAAAATATATATTTTCAGACTTTTTGCTTGATGGTTACACCAACTGACAGTTTTGTTGTTGTTGTTGTTTTTTATTACAGTAAGACTTTATTTTGATATTCCACTTTAGACATTTTATTAATAGTAAGTAAAAGAAACTTTGCAACTACCTGTCAACTAGCAGTCATTAAAGTATTAGTATAGTGTTTGCTTAACATCTTCTTACACTTTATTTTAAAGGGTCCACAACATACAACATACTGACTATCAGAAGTATATCTCAACTTATTCTACTAACCCTAAACCTACCCTAACAGTCCACTACTAGAGTTAGTAGACATGTAGTTGCAAATTAATGAGAATTAGTTGACATGTAGTTCACATTTAGTTACAAAAGTTACTTATAGTTAATAGAATGTCTAGGGTGACTATCAAAATCAAGTGTAACCATTATTATTTTTGTTTATTTATGTATTTCTGTTTGTGTAAATTACATGTATTTGTCTTTAGGAACTTTCATCTTGTATGTTCTTCCTTCTAGACATAAACAGTGGTAGCTGTAAACAAGCAGATGTGTCAGCATTGGCTGCTTTTTGGCTCGAGCAGGACTTAAGCTCAAATGGTGTAAGAAGATAAAGTAGAGCCACTGCTGGGATCGCGGCAGGGACTTTCCTCCCTGTATGGCCGACAGGAACCTCAGAGCTCACACGCACACACACACTCAACACTTCCCCCATGAGGCTAAGAGTGTGGATAGCCCCACCACCATGCACAGAGACTCTACTGTTCTACTGAGATCTCCTCATGCTCTGCCTGGCATTAGCTAGTAAGATGGATGATCACAGGTCTGCTGTGGGTCGAGGTGTGTGTGGACAGCACAGGCCAGGCCTGTCAACACTTCAAAAGGAAGCTGTTATTTCACCCTGATCCAAGACCAGCCCTCACTATACCCAAACTCTGACCTCATCCGTGATAGGTGACACCACAGGACTGGTCTGAAGACAGTGTAAAAGAGCAACCTTTATCAAGTATTACTGTTGACAGGCCCAAGCCCCCAGTTCAAATAGCGCAGTGGTCTCAAGAGCTGAGAGATGGAGTCAGTACTCTCTGAGAGATAAGAACACGGCGGCCCGTCACTGAGGTCTTGTCAAGTGATCTATGGAACTTCTCACTGAGTGGTTGGTGATGATGAAAAGAAGTCCAGTGTTACACAAACAATCATGTTTTCTGCACTTCCTTGTTTTCAGGAGAATAGGATTCTCAGAATTAACAGCTCAGGCATGACAAAACACATGACTAATCATCTGACTTCAATAAGACATGACCTGAAACTGACAAGGCATCAAACGGTAAGAGAAACTTCCCCGTGCTTCCCTGGCTGCCTTCTGTCACAGTGTCTAGCGTGTGCAGAGCGTCTGCAGGGTGGTTCAAGTAAGAGAAGTTTATTTTGGGATCTGCAGGGTAATGCTGTGTCATTAAAGCCACTGTAGTTAGTGGCGGATTGGGGCCCTCACAGGCCCTGTATTGGGTGGATCTGAGGAGATCTGTTTCGGAGAGGTTGGGTTCCTCGCATGGATGTCGAAGCTTTGATGTCTTGAACTCTTGCTGTACCTTAGTGTCTTATTTCTGTCTTCATATGTTTTTGTTAGTGCAGGGGGCCTAAATTAAAGGACTCTGGATGGGTAGAGCCTCGTTGCTCTTTCCAAGTTCTGCTTTCACTTCTCCCTTTCTCAGTGTCCCACACATCCTACCACAAACTTCTGATTGTTGTTCTTATTTTAACTGAGTATGTATGTGTGTGTATTTTCAACAGTGCATCAGTCACAAGGAAAGAAAAACAGATGTTTTTAGTTTCTGTCAAACATCTGTCGTCATGGAACGTTTACCATTGGATTGCTCAGTTTCTTGTATTTTTGCTCAAAGTTTGACCCCTATACCCTTGTTGATCTTTCTTTGGCTTGCTGTCAAAAACATTTGCATTAATTCAACCTTAGCCACTCATTACTATGCACATTTCCTTACCTAATGCGTGGCTCAACTCAGCATTTTCACTTTTCTGTCTAAAGTCAGCTGGAGGGCATCAAAATGGTTACGTTTCTAACATCAATCATGTATCAAGCTATAGAACAATTAATTATCATAATTACAGTTTCCATCTGTTTTTCCCTTATGGGATACCTAGTCATGGTTGATGACTTGACACTTTTTTTTGTCCAAATCTATTTTTGTTATGTAGACCATAAAACAATGACAACATCTCTTACTATGACTTTCTTTTTTGAAAAAGAGTATTTTGTCAATGTCAAATGGAGTAACCACAAATCTTAATGTACATCAAAAATTGATTCTTGCTATTGTAACATTTGTCTAAAATAAATGTAATAATGTTTAACTTAAATGCTCTCAAAAGTAGTCAGGAGTAATTTGCTTAAGTAGCCTGCTATGACATGATAGTTGCACCACTTGACTTTTATCTTCTGGCTTTTTTTCTTTTTTTTTTTCTTTTGGGAAATAATATAAAAATATTTTACAAAATTTTTAAAAATACCCAAAACCAAAACGAATACAAAGAAGAACCTATCAAAAAGGTTGTAAACTAAACATTTAACATATTCTGGACATTATTATTTGTCATTGGCCTATTGTTAGCAGTTTACAACGTCTATCTCCTTAAAGAAACTGTCCAAACCAGCCAGTGGTTTCGCACAGCCACGAGCGTTTGACGAGCCCGTGGCTGTGGGCGCTTGTGTTTCACTCGCTCGCCTTTTTATAGCGTAACTGCGGGACTAGTGGCTGGTCTTTAATCAGAGACTGGAGAGGCGGGCCGAGGTGCTGACTGTAATGCGATAGCTGCGCCCGTCCTTAATGCTATTACATCCACATGCTGCTGCCGCGCAAGACTCAGCGCTCAAACGCAGAGACGCGCAGTGCCAAAGAGACAGCGCACGGAGTATCTCTATCACAAGACCTCAGTTACGGACCCTCTGCTCTGAAGACCTTTTTTGAACTGCCCTTTTTTGACAGTTTTCCGCCGTGGACAGTGTTTCCCACTCGAGATAGAGCGTTGGGGCTGGATTCTGTGGGGACAAGACCGGGAAAACGCTTAATGTCAGTTGGATTTGAAGGCGAGAGAAAGCACTGCTCACCTCACTCACTCACACGCTGATGTAGCTCGAGGAAATCAAGACTAAATATGTTTTCGGTTTGAACTCTGGCTTTTAAAAGAAAGTTTTAAAAGGTTTTTTGTGCTTTTGTTTAGGATATAACTGGAGATGTTTAACAGCCAGGTCTGGGTTGAAATTACGCATATAGCATTTTGAAGCATATCGACAAAGCAGGCGGAAGAAATTGTTATCTGACTGAAGACATAAGTGGATACATCATCAGTGGACAAGAACATTTTCAAAGAACATCACAAGAAGTTCAGTGTTTCCTCTACACGCACAGGGTGAACATCACCCAGAAAAGATGGATTTATTCACAAAGCTCTGTGGATCTTTACTTGTCTTGTGCGCGGCATTAGTTTATGGAGAGGAGGGTAAGTTTTTGTTGTTTTGCCATGTGTTTTCATCTGAATGAGTTTGGGTTTTCATTAGGACGTATGTGTTATTGCAAAAGGAACTGCAACCACTGATATTTCAGTTTCCATGTCATTTTGGGTATTTGTTTTGAATTCTGCTGATTTGTTTTTGGTACATTACAAATTACAGACAAAAAAATCAAATATTCCATATTCAATACGTTTTATCATAATATATATATTTATAATATCAAAAAAAAAAAAAAAAAAAAAGAGAGAGAGAGAGAGAAAAGCTAAAAAAAAATGCAGAGCCCAGAAAATAAGAGAAGGAAATCAAAACGACGACACTAAGATGATGAGCCTCTTGGAAGGTTTCAAAGGGTTTTGGTGTGATGGGTAAAAGCTTACCGCGTGCGCTAGCAGTCTCCTACCCGCTGGAGGTGACGCGCGCTCGGCGTGAGCTCCGACAGACGCCGCGCTTCATTCTGGGCTCCACTGCACGTTTCACAACACTATTTTCTGTTTGTTTATCTAATTAGCTGCGTCATATAGTTCATTCTTTATAGGATTCCGGCTGTTTTGCTCACAAACACACAGATAAACTCTAAAGTAAATTACGCAGCAGATTCTCTTCATTCCACAAATAGGGATACCAAATTAAGCCGCGTATCACCCTTTAAACGAGTAATCTATGTATTTTTGACCTACAAAGTGGTAACTCCTCATTTACGGTGTTTTTCTAGTCGTAGTATTCTTGTGTCATGGTTACTTAGTCTTGACGACTGTATTTGTGCAGCCGCGGGCGCATGAAGCACCTCCAGCGACTCTCCTGGAGAATCTCAGCAGGAAGAATGTATAGAATGTTCGTATTTGCCTAAAGGCCATATATGATCTATATTTGCGCATATTTATATAAACAACTAGATTTTGTATTTTTCATATCTGAATAACCTTTATTTGACAGTTTTACACACCTCGCTGGTTTGAAAGACAGGGTTTGCATTCAGACTAGATCTTTAGCAAGTTTTATTAAGCTGCCTGACTGATAAAACTCGCTTCAACTTCTGATACATTAAGATATTTATAAGGTAAATCCTTAAGGCATTTTAGCAAATCAATCATGGTTTGCTTAATGGCATTATTGACCTCGAAATCTTGGCTTTATAAATGTATAAACGTATGTTTAAAATATATCTATAGAGTCGATGTTGTTGCAGTGCTTGTATCTGTCTCGGGTGAGAACTAATGTTTTGAAGGGGATTTTTAAACTGGGATTTCTACTGCTGTAGTCTGATGCGTAATGTTACGTATCACGCGATCCTTCTATGTCTTGGATATTTTTATGTATTCTCTCTCTTTTTTGTAACTTTTATATTTGTATGTACTCAATTACTGTAAATATGCAATTGCAAGCAGCCTCACAAAACAGATATTTTTCATTAGTGTTACTGAGTATGTATGCGAACAATAACACTATAATATACATTGAGTCATGTCTGTTGGACCACATGAGTAACCTACTTGGAGAATTAGTTCAATCAAAAATAAACATTGTGTCATCTTTTACTCATCCTCATGTTGATCTCAACTGCCCTTTGTGGAACACAAAAGGAGATGTTCGGTAGAACAGTTGGGACTGACGGTCTCAGTCACCATTCACTTCTATTGCATCTTTATTCCATACAATGAAAGTGAATAGAGACTGCTGAAGGGTCCTATTGTGGTTCATTGAAGAAAGTCATTAGGGGGGCAATGCATTAAGGACAGAAGTGTATTTTTTAAGTATTTGTTAGCTCTACAAAATTGTTCCTTCTGTAAAGTTCTTTTGGACTAGCACTAGCTTTATTTTACAACCAAATGTCGACAGCAGTGCTGCCAGACCCAACAGATCCGTGTTGGGATCTGCACCTGATCCAAGAGAGAGCTCTCCACAGGGGTCCTTCCAAAAGCCCAGCTATCTTTCCAACACAACAACAGTGCCTTAATTAGTCCTGTTAGGCTTCAGACGGTCTGAATCAGTTGGATGAATGGTTTTGAGAGCGCGAGAATGGCTTAACCATCTACTGCTGGGACAGGAAGCCCTGCTGAAGTGAGCTGGACTCAGCAGCTGATGAAGCACACGCTAAACGATAGGGGGGCTGAAGCCTCTTATTCCAGTGCGGACAGAATGTAATAAGACAGAACGGCAGAACTCTTAAGTGTCTCATCACTGCGATTAAATATCAGCTATTCATCAGCAGACGTTCACTCTGTGAAAATGAGAAACCTTATTGACTTCCGCCAGTCAGCTGCTGATATTTTCCAGCTCCTCTCCCGTGGCGGCGGTTATGGCTGCCGAACAGATGAGCCGTGTGTGGTGATAGCATGCAGACGCATGTGACTCTACATGTTTGAGCCTGAAAGACAGCATGTCCGGATGCTCTTCCATATTTTCCCGGTGTACCTACTGGTACGAGCGCAAAGAGCTTGTTGTTGGCAAAGCCTTGGCCACCTGCGCCTGGAGGCAACGCTGCGATTGATTACATGCTTATGCAGCTGTGCAGACACACCTGACCACCTGCAGATCCCCAACACGCTCCAGAGAAACTGCAGCTACTGGAGCAAACTCGGCGGGTAGCTGCTTTGAAATCGCAGTTTAGCACACATCGCTATCCTGCTAGAGACCGCCACGTGTTGTGGCGAATTTCTGAGGGAATATGAGAGCAATTCTCTCCTGGCGCTGGTTGTTTTCCGTGGTGTATGGAGTGAATGGGATCTCTTTAAAGTTTCATCGGATCCCTGCTAAGCCCATTTGTCATGTTCGTTTTCTGCTGTTCAGTGGCCCCGAGCTTATTTCATTTTCCATGCGCACATCTTTGGTTTTATATGCGATTGGTTCGGAGTTTCACTTTTGAGTTGTTCATCCAGCTTTTAATGTGAGTCACCTGCTTTTAGTCTGTTAGAGCTTCACTTTCTGTGTATGTGTGTGTGTGTGTAGGGTTAAGTTTCGTCCAGCAGCACCTCCTCTGAGCCCTTTATACTGTTGATGCTGATTAAAGGCAGATGTGGACTTCTGGCAGATTTTTTGTGTGTGTTTGAGGTATTCTGTGTTCCTCTGTTATAACACTGAGCTTGACACCAATTCCACAGATGAGACCAGGGTGCTGCATTTCATGTCTAATCTCTTTAGATTACATATTTCGCAGTGCTTTCTGCAGAATAAGGAGCCATGAGTAATACTTAACGTGCAAAAAATAGATTCTTTGGCTGTTGTCAATAATGTAGTGATATATGAAGCTCACATAGAAATTGCTTTTAAACCAAGCAGCTTTCTGGAAGTTGGATGTTGCGAAGAATACCAGTGACCAATATGATTATGAGCAGAGCTGCTCTCATTCATAAATCCATATCGCACCGATTCCAATTGGATTGACCTTATTTGCCCCTAAAATTCCACAGATTGAAAGTAAATGTGACCTGTAGAGTTTGAACAGCAGTCTACAAATCACAGAGTTCAAGCAGAAACAAACGCTTCGGTTTGAGTGATTTAAGTTTTTGCTATTTATAATCAATTTGAACTCATAAACACAACAACAACCATTATGTAAATCACTTCAGTTTGTTGTCATGTCTGCTCACGGCACTTTTTTCTTTTCTTTTCTGTCTCATGTAATGGGTAATATTAGCACTCCCTCAGCAGAAAATGGGCCTGTAAATCAGCTAAAAGAAGGTCAGATATTTGTATTCGCGCCAGCAAATGCTCCGGCACTCGTTCACTCACTCTTGTGTGGCGGGCGCTGGAAAAGTGCTGAAACAGTGCTATTGGGATGAAATTCAAAACAAGCAAGAAACCCATAAATAATGCAGCTCCATTCTCGTTCCCCCACCCACCTGCTCAGCACCGTTTACAGTTACTTATGGCCCTCAAGCGAGGGGGCCGGCGGCAGGCCTACCCACCGGCAGCATCCTCAATCCTGCAGGAAGCGAGGCGGGGAGAGACGTCTCGAATGGGAAGAGAGGAGCGGGGTTCTGCGAACTGACAAAGTACTGACACCGGAAGCTCTGGCAGGATGAGAGCCGTGGCTGTTGTTGTGTGTACTCAGCAGAACACGGTTGTGTCGAACAGTGAGTGCTGTGTGCTGAGTCTTATGCTCAGTAAGGATGGAAGATACTATTGATTTGCCCAACAATCAAAGCTATTGATTGATTCGGACAAGATTTGATTTTGTGAATCGAAGGAGCTCTATTAGTAGATTCGGTTTTTATTGAACGGTGTGATCTGTGGTAGTGTGGGACGAGAAATCATTAGATGAGGTCTTTTTTGGTGGGCCGGCACTGAACTCCGCTTCGGACAGTGTATCATTTATTGTCCCTAATAATGCAGGGTCAATTTTCAGGTGCAGTCATTTTTTGTTTGTTGTACTGGATGGTCTTAGACATACACTGACACCCGGTGGTGTGGATGTAGAATTAGCAGTCGTTTTTAGTTCGCATTTTAAAAATTAGTTCAGAACTTTATTTTTGGGAATTGAAAGAGCTCTTTTAGTAGTATCTACTAAAGAGTAGGATGGTTTTTTTTTTGTTTAGTTTTTTTTTTGGTGTGCCAACATTTTACCATTTACTGATTCAATTACTATAGATGATTTTGTAGTTGCCCACAGTAATTTGTTTTGTCGCGCTAGCTCATGAAGCAGTTGTGTGGGACTTATACTGACACCTAGTGGTGTGGATGTAGGATTTGCACATTTTTTTTGCCATTTTAAAAGTGCGTTTTTACGATTTTATTCATTTTTGTTAATAAAGATAAATGTATAATTAAATTTTATTATTAATTGCATGTGAGTGTACTTGTTTTAAACATACAAACTTTTCATTTCTCTATGCTTTCTCAAAGCCCTTTAGCAGTGCCCTTTTGTTCAGTGAAACAAAATTGTGTTTTATGTTTCCTCGTAAATAACATTTTCATTCCCCAACACATAACTTTCATCTGTACTTGATGCACAGCAAATCATTCACAAGAACGGCAAACACAGTCAAAGTCACGCATATACAGACATGCACACACACGCTGTTGAGTCTGGCCCATTCGCCAGGGCTGCGTACTGCTGTGATAGCATGTGGCAGAGACTGTAGATGGATAGATTCCTTTAGCAGTACAGACACAATAATTCATGAGGCCACCGCACACAGCAACACAACACTACTGCAGTATCTGTCGTTCTCTCTGCTCGGAGCGGAAATGAATCTCTGCACTGTCAGACCGGTTCTGTTGAGGCCCAGAGCTTAGGGAGGAAGAACACCTCCTAATGAGACCCGTCAGCCTGTCGACCTTCCTTTCTGCAAGCACACGCATACACAAAACGAACCGACCCGGAACATATGAGAAAGTGATGATGCTTTGTATTGTTCAGATGCAGCCTGCAGGAGTTTGTTTAGTGCAAAACTACATATTTACTAATTCAAGTAGGCTAGTCAGTGGGTTGCCTGAATAACTAGTCAGAACGCTCCAGGTTGATGAGGTGCATTTACGTAAAGACGCAGTCTTGTGTTGGAAAACAGCTGGATGGGGCGCAACAGACTGGAACAGAGCACAGGGGTCTCAAGATGCGTATCTAAAACTTGGGCTGGGTTTTTAACTTGACATGCTGTCTTAAAAATGCAGTGCTAGTGACGGGACACTCAGAAACAGCATGAGATCCGATGCAACTGACAAAGACAGCCATCTGTATAATTTTAAGACTTTTGTGAGATGGCTCTTCCATGCAAACCATTTACGCAGCACCATTAAAAATCCAACACTATAAAATATCAACCTCAATACTAATCAAAGTATTTGAATATTTTAGAATATCTTTATTTAATTTAAATATTTGAACTAATATAAATGTAATCATAAATAGAATAAAGTCTAGATAAACTAATCTGTTAGACATCTAGTCTAGTCAACCAAGGTTGGCCAATTTCTAATATAAAACATTGCATACGCAAAGGCAAAACAATGATTAAATTCAGTTATTGTTTGGCTGTTTAGTACCAAGTTTATAATTTGAGGCAAGATGCATTATTTTTGTACATTAAAACTTTATGATTTCTTGTTTACTGTTGAGGGGCAGCTGGGTTTTGAATCCGTTTCAGCACTGCACACATTAAGACACATTTTGTCTGGTTAGGCGCAGTATTCTTTGAATACGGTGTAAATCTGGAAGGTATGAAGAGGTCGCATCCTACCACATCAATCTTGTTTTCCGACGGTGAGAAAGTCGGTGACTGAGTGCGAGAGATCAAGTGTGCAATACAGATGAGTTGTAATTGTTCACAGAAAGCACAGTGGAAACCAGCCACAGACCTCAAACCGTCACTCAAAGCCCTCACTTCCTCTGAACTCCTTCCCAGCGTCCCCACTGGGCCACTATGTGTGACGGTAGAACGTCAACTCCGTGCATGTTTGTTGCGGAGTATTTGTGGTGAATTTCAAGTAACGGCAGCAAAGTGCGTGCCGTACCTTCACCCTTGCTTGGCCACTGCTGATGTAAGATGAGCAGGACCACACGGAATCCGTCACCACAGAATTCCAAAGAGTTCTTGCAGTACTTTCAACTGCAGTTTGGTTGTAGTGCAAGTCTAATTTTTAAAGGAACAGCTCACCCTGAATTGGTGATTTTGTATAGTAAACCTGACTTCTGCAGAATCCAAAAGATTCCGAAGAATATTTAAAATGCATTTATTCATAAATTGTCGAAAACTTAACTGAACTCCACTGACTTTCTTTGCCTCACCAAGAAAAGCTCAAGAAACATTCTTCAAAATATCTTCTCCAGGCGAGTTCCTGAAGCCATCCTTGAATCATTCAGCGCCTCCGCGCCTTAAAACATTCATATGCCGCCTCTCCTCAAACATGTGAGTTCGGTGCGCGCCGACAACGTAGCGCTCTAGCAGAGGTTAAACAGCTGTGCCTCAATACTATGATCAGAGCAATAATGAATGAGAGCCATATCAATTATTTGAGCTGTGGGAGCCGAGGGCTTGTTCGGGAAGAGAATGGTAAACACAAGCAGGGGAGAGAGAGAATGAGCGCGCTATCTATGCGCTTTCCACACAGAAAGGCATCTTTGTGACTGATCACAGCATTGGGTTGATCTTTGACCTCACGCAGACACACTTCCTGTCACTGAATAGCTTGTCATGTGTGATAGAGTGGTTTTTATTCTGAAGATACTGTTGAAGATTGTGTCCTAATGTTTGCAGATTGCTTCTCAGTGATATAGTTGTATACCAGATGACAGCTGGGACAAGCGCGTTTGACACTGGACACAGCAGATTCTTTGATTTCTCAGTTTGTGTTGATTCGTATTAAACGTCGAGGCACAGAACAAAAGCCTTTAGTTGCCAAGTCATGACTGCTTCACTTATTGACTAGCAGAGGTCAGCTATTTCCTTTCACTCAATTAGAATCTTTTGTGTCATATTGATTCATGTGAAGTGAATCACTTCAAACAGCTGAAAAATGGCCACTGAGTCGCAGCTATGGTACTTTAATATGATTTGATTAATATGAATACACTATGTTAGACACGTTTCACGGTGCACTTCATCTGAGTGAAGCTGAATCATATTTCACCTCATATTTCATTTCGTCTCCACAGAGCCATGTGGTGGGCAATTGGATGCCAGTGACGCAGGATACATCACAACACCTGGTTACCCGCTGGAGTACCCTCCCCACCAGAACTGTCGGTGGGTGATCACAGCACCCGAACCGTCCCAGCGTATCGTCCTAAACTTCAACCCACACTTTGAGCTGGAGAAACTGGATTGCAGGTGAGCAGAAATGTTCGGAGGTTTATGTAGCAGATGATTTATTAGCCAACTATATATATAGGACTATATATTACATTTTTGATTAGTAACATGCATTTCTAAGAACTTCATTTGGACTTTTTTTTTGCACGCTCAGATTCCAGATACAGAGTTGTATCGCGGCCAAATATTGTCATATCCTTACAAACTATGCATAAATGCTTATTTATTCAGCTTTCAGGTGATGTAAAAATCGCAATTTCTTAAAAATTGACACTTTTTTGGCTAGTTTTGTAGTGCAGGGTCACATACAGGACGAAACAATGCATTTATAACCATAACCAATTCATAAATAGGATAAATTATATATCAAAGTATAGGAGTATATCAAAGTCTGTATACCCAAAAGGCAAGAAGGCAATCTTGTTTACTTTCTTTTATATAATAAGTGGCATTTTATTAATTCTGCTGCTTTAAAAAATGAGTTGATTAGGAAAGACTGCTGATGTTTCTTGCCTAGTGATTATTGGAGCCTTCCTGTGATACCCTGCTGAGCCTGGCTCTAGTCAACATTACACACACTTTAATTAAATATCCTATAAACAAAGCTTTGACACACATTTCTGGGAAACGTGCAGGCTTGAGCTGGGTTTCACCGGCAGCTGTTCCAACTCCTCCCTCTATTGGACAGCAGCAGAAATGCACGGGGTCAGAATCGGAGTTTCCCTATATTTTCACCGTTTGGGTGGATTTTTTTAAAAGCGTGAACCGTAAAGTGGGAAATTCGATGGGAAATTATCAACCGCTAGTGAGGCTTTGACATCCATGAGTCATGTTTTACAAACCCTTCTCGGCCGAGCCACAAAGCCTGTCACAACCTGCCACTTCCAGCTCTCTCACTCTACTCACTGAATATTGCCCTTTGTCCTTTTGACATTTATTAACATTTTGGATCTATTAATTATACATAGAAGTGTTTTTAAAGAGAGATTCATGAGATGGTTTTTGACATTCCTTTGTTGAAATTGGAGCATTAATTTTTCAGAAGCTTTTGTTGAAAGTGTCTTCGCTGAGCACTTCCAGTGAGCACAACAACAGAGAGAGAGAGATCAAAAGACAGAGACAGGAAAGTCTGATATGTGTTTCATTCCTGCACTTTGCTTACTCCTTAGTGGTTTGTGCATGGGATAGTACTGTTGTTATTTTCGTATCTCGTTCTCCCTCCACCCTTGGCTTGATTGACAGAAGATGCGGCACGTTCCATTACATCACACATCCTTTTTCCGTGCTTTCCACCCGCGGGGGATTTCTTTGCACATCCATTAGTAAACAGAACTCCATATTGAATCAGGCACATTGCTACATTTGGAAAAGAGGAAAGTGGACACTTTCCCAGTAGTTCTCAGGTTAACACAACCAGTTCTAAGACTTAAAACAGATGTCTCTTTTTTTAACCTTCCGCCTTCACTCCCATCTGCCGCTCCTCTACAAATGTTCAGACTAGACTTTTGAAGACAACGTGAGCGCTGTTTTTCTTGTTGATAGCACAATGCTGAGTGATTGCTGTGCTGATATGCATTGAACTGACATTTTTATCAAATTTATTAATCCATGTTGAACAGTATTACACATTTAAAATATAAACTAAACACATAAATATATATATGCATATGATAAATAGGAAGATAAAGGATTATATTTATTTTAAAGATAGTTTTTAAAACATTTAATGCAATTATTAAATTCATATCAAAATAAATGGTTAATATTTAATTATATTTAAATAAAAATATCAATTATACATTTATTTATTAATAGTTTTACAAGTTGATGATCTTTCTGCCCCCTGTTTTCCACCTTTCTATCTCTCTCTGAAGCCCATTTAAACAACATAAAGGTAAAGTATGGTTATTTACGGCCTATGATTTCAGTGTAGTACATATGGAAGCTACTGTTATGTACTGTTAGGCCTCGTAAATGCACAAATGAAATATATTCTGTTTAACACAAAGCCAGACTCTTCTCGGCTAAAAACATCACCCTAGCTCTCTTGTTTCTTTAAACTCGCTGACTTGTTCCCTGCTGCTTTTGTAGTGATTATTGTTTTTGTCTCTTGGCCAGGCAGTTGAATTAAGGACAAAGTTGAGACTAAGGAGTTCTTTTGGGAATCCAATACTATCGCAATTGTTATGCCTAGTAAACACAAGCCCTAAAATGATGTATCCATTAACATGCTTAAACACAGCCACCTCTTATTCTCGCATTAACTTTATAAGATAAAATCGTCACGCGACGCCATACTGGAATGTGTTACTACAAAGTCTTTTTGTAGTGGACAGATCGATTAATTATGTTGTCGAGATGCATTTATGCAGGGAAGGGTGGAGCGAAACATTGTAACATTTAAATGAGAATTACATTTAATAACATGGGTGCGTGCAGTGTTATAGTGTTGCATGCATCGCAAGCTTCACACATATTGTGGTATAGACACATTGGGAAGGCTATTTATTTGATCTATGTTGATCCCGAGGTAGTAATAGCTCAGTATCTTTCCACTGGACACCAAACTGGCTCCATCAGCAGCTAAGCGCTGTACTTAGTTTATTTAACCTGAAGTGTTTTCCCTGTCAGATATGATTATGCAGCTCGGGGATCATATCCTGGCATGTCAGTCCTAACTGACAGATGTTTATATGCACACATGCTGAAAACTGGCTGCTCTACAGGGTTTCCCCTTTGACCCCATGAAGTTTAGTCTGCTCGTCTGCCACCACACCCTTATGTTTCATCTTTCCACTCATTTTTCCATCAACTCTGTCATAGCCTCCCTTTTTGTCCATTCTTTCCTCCTTGGTCTATAATTCTCACTCCTCCTCCTCCCATTTAAAAAGAGCAGCTCTTACTTACATCAGTTTCCATACTGGTCTAGACTGGTTTGGGGATTGGTTGGGTTGAAGTTGGTTTACAAACAATGCTGGTTCACTAAGGAGTGGTTAGGCTAGTTAAATGCCTACTACATACAAAATACAATGATATCAACTGATTTTGCTTTCTCGCCGTCCATTTCCCGCTCTCTTGTTCCCTCTTTCTTTCCCCCCATGCATTGTGTCTGATTAAAATGACTCATCTCCCCAGGCACGGCCCATTCTCAGCATTGCTTTATTCCACATTTCCTATTCAGCTCTCTCTCTCTCATCACATATAGACGAAGTAAACAGTGTTGATAGTCCAGCCACACTATCACTGCAAACACTTCCTCCATAGATTTCCCAGTGCTCTGCAGGGACTGAAGGTGGGCTCTCGTGCAGTTGTTACTAAAGCAAAGCATGCCACTTTGGGGGAAGTACCTCTTTCCAAAACCTTGCAGTGGATCGAGTGTTTAGAGCAGCATGGGACAACCAACTAACAAGTGAATTTAGTAGAAGCTAAAGTTAGCATGTTGCTAAGCTAACAGTGTGATACTCATAAGCTTTGCTATGCAGAGCACACTTATATTCATCAACGCTTTTAAGTAATCGCAACATTTCTGTTGCTGTATTTCGTATTATATTTATTGAGTTTTATTGCATTAAATGTATTTTAGATATATTTTGGATATAATAGATAGGTTTTTACCACGACTGTTATGAATATTGCGGTAGGCAGCATCATGAGTGCACTAATTATCCCGCCAACCTTTTGAAACAGACTTTGTGTCTGTAGCTCATCTTTAAATGGTTTTGGAGCACAGCCATTAAGGTCATGAAAAGGATGAGTAGAAAAAGATAGAGGAGAGAAGTGCACCATTTATTCTCCTGTTGCCAGAGAGTGTGATGAAATCCAGAGCACTCTGGCATATCAGTTGGATGACAAGGACCAGATGTAATGCAGAAAAAAAGTAAATCTATCAAAGTTACAGGTATGGCTCAGCGCTTACACGAAAGACACCGTTTCACTTGTCATACCGGCTTCATTCGAATTCACTGGATTGTCCCACAGCTTTTTGGCACAGCATCAGATGTGTCCCGCTCCTAAAAGTTATAAATAGATTATTGTGGAATAAGTATAGTAAGCATGGGTTGATTTATCATGATATATCTGTAATGCAATCAGCAAAGCTGCTCGACTGAATGACATGGGTATAGAAACAGGGCTGAGCAGGATGAAGCCATGGTTCTCTCTCTTTCCTTTACCACTCTCTTACTCTATCCCTTTCTTTCATCTTTGTCTGTTTTTCTCCTTTCCCACTCTTTACACTTTCTTTTCCTCCCTCTGGCACAGTATTCCAGTTTTTGATGTTATCTAATCACCATACTAATACACAAGGAATGTATATTCCATTCTCCCCTCCGTCCTAGGGATTTTATCAATTCAGTGATAACAGGCTTTCAGACTGTGTGATTGACATTTTACATATATGTGTATATACACTGCCCATCCAAAAAAAAGTCACATAATATTTAATTGGACTGTTTTTAGCTTTGATTGCGGTACGCATTTTTCATGGCATAATTTTGATAGGATTCAACTTTTATTCCCTATTTACAGAATTGCATACATTTTTCACCAGTATCTTTTAATGATGGGAGAGTCGGACCTCTATGCAAAGTCTCACATCTCAAAGATTATCAATGGAACTAAGGTCTGGACTCTGGCTAATTCATGTGTGAAAATGATGTCTCATTCTCCCTGAACCACTCTTTCACAATATGATCCAAATGGACCCTGCCATTGAATATGGCCGTGCCATCAGGGAAGACAAAATCCATGGAATAACTTTCATTTTTCAAATAACTCATTCAGTATATTCAGGTAGTCAGCTGACTTCATTCTTTGGTCACATAAAATTACTGAACCTAGACCAGGCCAAATGCAGCAACCGTAGATCATAGCGCCTATTTGCTTAGTTAAATACAGGTGGTGTCTTTATTTTGAACAGACAGTGTGTGTTTGTATATATAAATAGTGTTGTATTTTTTATTTTAAAAATAGAATAGAATTTTGATTATAAAATAATTATCAGCTTATTATGTCAGTTAGAAATTGTAATATTGGTGCATTCCTATTTTTAGCATTTATATATATATATATATATATATATATATATATATATATTTCTTTTTTGTGTTGTTTTTATTTTCTTTATTTGAACAAAACAGTATAGAATTTTTAAATATTAGATTTATCAGTTACATATACTTAACATAAAAATAATAATAAAGAAATTATCAGCTTATATCAGCAAGAAATTTTAAAAATCTGAGCATTCCTATTTTTTTTTTTAGCATTGGTTAATTTAATTTTATTTTATTTTATTTTTTCAAACCCACTGTATTACAGTACACAAGGGTTTGAGAGTACATTTACAGTGGCACACTTCGCACTCTTTCTACACTGAGTAGAGCCAAGGCCTCAGCATTTGGTGATGTCTCTGTATTGTCTTCTGTGATGAGGGATATCCGAACTGACGACCGCCCGAGAGCATTTTTAGACCTCTCAACTCCGGCCACATGCAGAGCCGTGATCACAGACCCCAGGACACCCCACCGTCTCCAGCTGGGGAGTGGAGACAGCTGCCTTTGTTTTCTGTAGTATCCTCACAGGGGACGGTGGTGATACTACAGTATGTACAGACTAGCCTCTTAGTTGCTCATGACTGACGTTGAACGCCTATGAAAGGAACAATTTTACACAGCAGTTTCCCCCACTGTCTCTCGGCGTGGGGCTTTATCAGTGATAGATTTGACAAATGAACACGTCTAACCTCACAGCTAGATTTCCTCTCGAGTGAGGCCAACAGTAGCGGATGATATCATCACTCGGTTCGGCTCCCCAGGGGTTCTTCTGATCAATGCGAGTTTTCCGCTTGTAATGAAGAATCGATGGATGGTGTGAAGCCGGACAGGACTCTGGGGGGTCACGCAGGTCTCCCACACGTATCACATCATTCTCAGAGCACAGGCGTATCTGTTATGAGCATTATGGGTTGCTTTATACTTTATAAAAGACAGCATATTTTCAATCATAACTGGGTGTATATATCAGAGGATTTTCATTCTTTATTATATTCAGTAGACCGCTCTCTGACATTTCAGATTGCAGTAACAACTCTACCTCTGTTTTTTTTCTTCATACCTTTCCTGGTTTTATGACCAAATAAATGGTCGATCTGAGCACGGTCTGGGAATGCTCTCGAACAAGCAGTTAACATTTTAGAGCCACTTTCAGTGTTTTAATTCTTCCACTGGGTAAGATTGAGGTTTTTAGGCAAAGCCTGTGATTATTTACTTTCAGTCCAAGGGGCGAGATCTTCTCCTGCAGCAAATCTCCATCTATTCATCTAAAATGGAAAGATGCTTTAAAATGTAGATGATATCAGTTGTACATTTTATTCTAGGTTGTGGGTTTAGAAAAGGTTGCTGACTTGTAGCTGTCTGGTATGTGTACAAGTTAGTGGCTAATGCTGTGTAAAGTGGTTTTTGATGAAAAGTAATTAGATGAAAATCCAACTAAAATCCAGTGGAGCATTTAATCTAACAAGCCAATTATTTAAAACATGCACTAGCAGAGTATTTATTGTTTTCTAAGTGGATTTGTCCAACAAGTCCCAGATTTTGCTTTGGTTAACAAATGAGGACTCGGCATAAGACCAATCGTTACTCTTACTGTATGTTGCTTGGGTCGTATTTTAATTTTGCATCTTTTATATCACCCAACTTAGAACACATTTTGTGTTCTATAAATTTGAACACGATATAAATTTGAAAAGAAAAAATTCTTTAAGGTGCGAATACTGCATCATAAAGCATGTATGTAATTCATATTTATGCCACCAAACAGATTTGCAAAAATATTTACTTTTTTAATTATTTTGCCTTTAGTTAAGCAAATGTTGGTGTGGTAGCTATCAAAGACAAAAAAAAAAACTATATTAGAGCATAAATAACCTTTATTACCAAAGTAATTTAATGTTTGACTCTTATTGTCAGTTTGTTGCAATTTTTGCTAAAACACAAAATTGTGTCAGCCAAAATGTGTGCGTTTGTCTTGTTAGATGCCTGGATCTGCAGGGAATATCCGGTGCTTGATAGGTTTGTGCAGGTGTGAAAAAGTGTCCTGGCTCATACACACAATGCGTGAAAGGCAATTAACATGCGGTTCTTATTGTGGAGGAGGGGTACATCTGCAGATACTCTGCTGTGGTCAAGTCAAACACACACAAACACAAGCTCAGGGTGCCAAAGACTGTGTTTACCCTAATTTACTGGTGTAAAGTAAAAGTGAAAACAAGGAAGAAGAGAAACAAGTGAAAAAGTGACCAGCAGAGTAAACAGAACAAGTCTAAAACTGTGGAGTTTACGTAATATGAACACATTTTTGGGGGTCGGTCAACAATACCAGCATTCTTATCCCGAACAGAATCACCACAGCAACCATTCAGCAATAAGATCCATGAAAATCAAATTACCCTCACATCCAAAGAAAATACAAGCCAGTGTTTGTGTTGTTGTTTGGTGTCCATGTGACTGTAATGGTCTCACACAGCATGTCTCCTTAGTGTTAGGTGAATGCTGTTTTTGTAGGAGGGTTTGTCTTTGTTAATTAGCGACTGGGAATCATCAGGGAAAGTGAGAGTAACTTTTAACTCTGTGATGATTTGAAATGAAACTCGTCTACCGTTTCAAGAGAGAACAGAATACGGTGTGTGGTTGTGTGTCCAGAAGTTTATTTGAAAGTGTTTGTGTGCTTAAGGCTGGTTAAGGACAGCTGCTGGCGTCTGTCAGATGTTTCCTGCGTACTTTCATCTTTCCGGCTGTCATGTTTTCATGCTTTATCACAGAGTGTCCTGTCATTTTGAGGAAAGAGACAGAAGTGCGGGTTGAGGTGGGACGTGTTATCAAAGGCACCGAGGAGGCCTGTACAAATGTTTGATTGGAGGGCATTTGGTCGCTTCAGCTCCTGCAGATATCCTCCTTTATTCTAACAGACTCCGTAAACCTGAGAAATACAAGACAAACAGACAGGGTTGAAAGAATTAAGATGTTGAATACTAAAAGTCGGACAGTTTAAAAAAGTTTGAGTTTGTATGCCCTACAGAATATAGAAATAGGAATGTTTCAAAAAAAAACTGGTAACATTTTAGAATAGGGAACACATACAGTATTCATTATTACTTAAGATTCATCATTACTTTTCCCTCCGTAATTTGCTTCTTATGAATAGTTAGGAAGATAGTTGTTCAGTTTAGGTATAGGGTAGGATCTAAATTATAGTCATGCTAAACAAAAGCCCTAATAGGTGCTTTATAAGTGTTAATAAACAGCCAATATTCTAGTAATATGCAAGCAGCTAGTTAATAATGATAACTGGGATATTTTAATCTTAGTGTAATTTTAAACATTAATAAAGGAAAAGACTTTATTATCACCCGAACATGTTCAATAAGCATTCAGCAACCAAACAAGGATTCTGACTTACTTCATTGACCAAATTATTTAACGTCCCATTTGCGTTTTTAATACATTTTAGGCGACACCTATGAGACTTGAGACAGCACGTCAATGAATCATAACTCCATTAAGTTCCCAAACTATGACGGAGCAATGCATTTGTCCTCTAGGAATATGCCGAATAAATATGTCAGAGGAGAGAAAGCGTAGTTTCTTCAAGTCGAGGCTCATTGATTTCTCTGTCTCTGCACTTGTCTCTTGAGTTGGAGCAGTGTTTTAGACAATGACTCTCTAGCGCTGAAGGGTACAGATGTTCGGAGGGTCCACAGGCTTGCTGATTTGGAGGTTAAATGAGGCACAGCTTGCTCTGTGGAGTCACGCTCTTCTGCTAGTACAGCTACATAAACCTCTGCCTTATTAACACGACAGCACTGTGCTAAGTAGCAGCGCTTTTTACCCTCACTGCCTGCCAGCTGGACCCAGAATCACTTCTGTCTGATGTGTTATTTTAAAAAGAAACTCTTTGATTCACATTTTTTCTTTCAAAAGAGAGATAATGCACCTTTTATTGGCTGTCTTTTTATTTCTTTTGTTTGCTCGTTTTGGATCTGTTTTTAATTTACCTGCCATCAGGTCAATGTTTAAAAGCTTTTCAGAAGAACAATCTATTTAGTAACCAGGCAGAACATGTTAGGTGTGTGTAATTGACATAGTTTCGTAATTAATTGAGATCAAACACCTTTTAACCACGATTCCATTGTAGTTTCTTTTGGCAAGGCTGTTCATATCTTGAGAGTTGACGGGGGGAAAAAAACTGAACAAGAAAAGATCAAACTCATTACGTAGCAGTGGCAGAACAAAGACCTTTAACACTGTGTTGCGTGTCTGTTCTGTCTAATGTGTTTACAGTCATGCAAAAATCTTTTTGGAAATGGTTTACTTTTAATATTGATAATATAACAATATATCAGATATTAAATCATGCATACACATTTTAAAAGCTATAAATGCTATAAAATAATTAGCAAATGCCAAAAAAATATTTTCGTACTGTGTGTTATCATTTTGTGATGTCTAAATTCGCTTATAGCAGTTAGTATAGTGTTTTATGTTTACTTTATTTAAAGAAAATAGTATGATTTATCAGTTACTGTCCATAACATGAAAATATTAATCGGTATTGGACAGTTATTCTAGCACACCATGTGCCAACTATTCCTATTTAGTAGGGATGTAACGGTATCAAAATTTCACGGTACGGTAATACCTCGGTATGAATGGCACGGTACGGTATTTATTGAATCATTTAGAGTTAGAAGCAACATAATATCTATTTTAACTGAAAGCCCTGCTCCTCTCAGCCGCGCACTGAACAGAACAGACGCAGAGAGAGGTGCACGCACCGGGCTGGGAGAACAAGAGCTCGCGCTGCACTACTCAGAGACTCGATGAGGTTTGTCCAAGTCTCTTGATTTGTCGCAAGTCGCTTTTAAGGAAAAATGTCGTCAAGGGGGTCTGAATAGTTGCTAAATATAGAGACAAAGCCGCTAAGTTGGCAACACTGATCTGTAGCCACAACAGACCGCAAAGAATGATGGGCACGCGTGGGCTGATGGCAATTGTAGTTCCCGCTACCTTCCGTTTGCTCCATTCGACAGAGCAAACCTTTCTCAAAAGACCTTTCATTTTATCGAGTCATGCGACCACGGTTTTATCGAAAAATTGGATATTGTGGTACGACGGTATTTACAATAGCGTTACATCCCTACTATTTAGATATTCGCACAACATTTAAATGTAATTTAATTTTAATTTAAATTTTATAAACGTGTCTGTGTTTGTTCTTCTCCGTAGGTATGACTTCATTGAAATCCGGGATGGAAACTCGGAGAGCGCTGATCTGTTGGGGAGACACTGCAGTAACATCGCACCCCCTGCGATCATCTCCTCGGGCCCCGTTCTGCACATTAAATTCGTCTCTGACTATGCCCACCAGGGGGCAGGGTTTTCGCTGCGCTATGAAATCTATAAGACAGGTAAGCGTGTGCTACCCAGCAGGATGTAGTTTATCAAAAACAACGCAATGTCAAAGCTTCGCCTGCTGCTTACACATCTCTCCTGTGTGCTTTAAGCAGGAGTCTGCTGTTCAAGCGCTTGTACTAACAAAGCATTTACAGTGTGGGTAGAGTTCATGTAGGTCTACTGAGCCCGTAAAGAAAGCAGGATTTCTGTGTCTGTCTTAACACATATCACAAATTCTTCCTTTCACACAGGAAACGCGTACCTCACCTCTTCCTTTATCTACCCACCACTCCTTGCAGCATAGCCTTCTATGTGTCAAATCTCACCTGCCTGAGAAGTGTTGATTGGCTTTTGTCAGTCGGAGGGAAGAGTCCCCATTGGTCAGAGTGGTGTCAATGACAACTCACCATTTTTATTACTTGTGCTGTAGAGGTGTAGCTTCGCTTTTGTAAACTGGAGGGAAAGGCTCTGATTGGGGAATTCAGAAGCAGGAAGACAGGATTACCATTTATGACAAGTTCCAAATGGCTTCTTGAATTGGAGGGAAAAGCTGCGATTGGGTATCAGATGAAATGCATATAGTTGGAGGTCGTAGGAAGGTTGTGCACTGTTCAGAATTCAATTCAGAATGCCTTTCAAATTGCAATTGACCCTTCACAAAGAGCACCCTTCTCCCTAGTTACTGAGTTACTTAGAAACTCTCACACCACACAAAACAGAATTTTAATTGAAGATGCGTAATTGCGATTTAAGTGTGAATTTTATCATGGAAATCATGGAAATTTATGTAGTTTATGTAGACGATCTCTACATTTTTCCCTGAGATTTTTGAGAGAAACACTGTAAAAAGTAATAAAGTAAATCTTGAAGTAAGTATGGATGGATTATGACTGGTTATAACATTCATTATACAACTGGTTATAACATTGATTATTCCTTTTTTAAACGTAAAAAGCGTTTTCCGCTAGCAGTGAAGTCACTTTGGGATGTTTTGTCGCGAGAACGCCCTTTGAGCAGCCAAATTTACTGTAGCTGACCTCTGGTGCCTTCTTACACTGTACGATTTCTCTCTCCTTCACGGAGCCTGGTTGACATGCACCGGCACAAATTCAGATCAAGGCGGCTGCTGGCGGGCAAAATAAACAGCGTGGAGACATCCCTTGTTCCTTTTTCAACCTCCTGAAAGCATTCCGAGAATGCCTCTTTAATTGACTCCTGATCTACCCTCCCCTGAGACCAGCCGGGGCAGGGCAGCTGGGGTTACTAACACAACATGTGTGATGGTCTTTCCTCCTAACTCCCCACAGTAGTGCACTGGGAGAACCCATGCAGAGCAGCTGTCATGAAGCTGGAGGAAGGCACTGGTCGGAAATGACCAGTTAACAGTGCTGCAGTTGGTGGGTTCAGGTCTGCAGAAGAGTGACAGTTTCTTCTGGGGAGCCGAAACACAAAAGCAAGTCCTTAATGAGATCCACCAGACGGATGACAAGCTAAAGTCACTCATTAGTGTGGACGCCCGCCGCTGAGAGATATCAGTGAACGCTTTATCGCGAACAGAGGCCCCACACCTCCCGCTTTATGGAGGAAGTGATGACACAATCCGTTGAGTGTGATCTGATAGTGTGAGAGCTCCATAGCAACCTGGCTAACGCCGAGCAGAGGTACGAAGTGAGACAGTGATGAACGCTATAACAACGGCAGGTCACAGGTTTTTTTAATCATAAACAAGCAATAATGATGAGACAGTTGGCGTGTGGAAGCTCGCAGTTGCCATGGCATTAACAAGATCTCATTATACTCAGAGGATGCGTGTGAAAATGTGTGGGAGTGTGTGTGTGTGTGTGTTCAAATACAAAGACAAAGTGATTTTTTTGGACTGAATTTTGATGAATTTGAAAAAGTAAGCGTGTTTGCTTATGACTTAATGATCTGGTATTATGTGAAGATTCTTTTTATCATAAATAGCTATATTTGCCAGGGATGCATCTGCTCAGATGCACAGCACTTACATTTTATAACCGGTTAAAAATATGTTTTACATTTATAACTATACCAATAACACTTTAATCTAAGGTTCATTAGTTAACATTAGTTAACTGCATAAACATTAGCTAAGAATGAACAATCCTTCTTCAGCATTTATCTTAGTTAATGTTAATCTCTTGTGATAATGATCATGATCTTGTGTCTTTCGAGAACTTGGCGATGTCCTCGAGATAGTGGTATGATGCGGCGCAACAAATCTCAGACAGAAAACTGCCGCCGCGCTCTATTTATGTTTTGTCGCGTCCAGTGTAGGCAGACGTAGGGCCGGGGTGTGCTTCACTTTCCGCATTCCATCTCGCGCACTGCTTTCATAATTATACTTAATCGCGGATTAGTATGGACGGACAAGCTTGACACATGCGCAATGCTACCTACAAGAGTGCCACACTTTTAGCATTCTTGTCGTGAATACTCTAGGCTTGCTTGAGATGAGCAAATTCTGCACAGAATCGATCACCGCAAGATGCACGTTGCTGACCAAAAGCACGATGGGAAACAACTGACTGACGACACAGCTCCATGCTGATTGGTTCCGACAACTGTGATGCTGCGTTCTTTTTTTCGGATTTCATGTGATTATGTTTTTTTTAATTATGCATGCATATTTCCAAAAACTATGTCAGTGCAATCTCTGTGTGAGAAATGTAATAGTTGTAATATTTGTATTAAAAGAAATAAAATACATGTTTATATTAAAGTAGAAATGGACGTTAAATTTCGTATGGAATTAAATGGCATACACTTTGAGTGTCTTGTTCGTCATATTTATGTTCGTATTAAAGCAACAGAACTTAAACTATATCAAGTTTATCAGCAGCACCGCGCGAGAGATATCTGCCTTTGATCTTGTAGGCATCTATTCCACTCCGTGAGGACTTTCCGTCTTGACTGCGTTTATTTCACTACATTTCAGACGAGGCAAGGCCCATCTCAAACAAGCCTATAGTTGTGCGCAGACTTGAAAAAATGCCTGCACGTTGTTAGGGTGCGCAAGACCTTCCCGATGACGATAATGACGTAATGCAGAAGGCCGAAGTATATTTTAGCCTTTAAGCTGGTGCGGCATTTGCCATAGACAAGTTTGTTTTGTTACCCGAGCTTTTTGAAAAATTGCTTACCCTGCTTTTAACGGGATATTTGTGTTATTTGTTTTCATTTATTTATATTGTTTATACTTTTTGTTATTCACACATAATTCATCCAAATTGTTTCATTTCAAAACATTGATTACAAAATGCACCTACATTTTTGGAATGTTTTTGTTGAATAAAATACTTTTTTACCCAATATATTTTATCACTTACGATTTAATTAATAGTCATAAATAGTCATTCTTATATTACAATAAAGAATTATGTGACACTGAAGACTGGAGTAAAAAAATATTATTTTAAATAATTATTTATTTCTTTTTTTAAATACTACTGTTTTTACAATATTTACAGAACAATATTTTTGATCAAATAAATGCAGTATTGGGTATGTATATTATATACATACATAGGGATACTTGTGTGTGCATGTATATTTCTAAATGTATATAAATGTATAAAGAAAGAAAACTTTGAAAAAGATAGGGGAAACTGATGTAGGAAGGAAACAGCAGCAGCAGCAGCAATTGAAACCACCCCAGAATCCCTGAGTGCAAGTGTTGTTTATTTATATTGGTGAGTGTACTGGACATGTCCTGGCGTGGCCAGGGCAGTTTTCTCTAGCAGCGATAGGGATCTTGGGTAAATACACAGCCTGGAGGTGTGTCTGCCTTGTGGTGCACAGCCTGCTGGTTAGAAACACTACATCAATTCCCCACCTCCTGCTGCACACAGGAAATCAGTATCTTGTCGCCCTTGAGCCACCCAACAGCTACCTGTGCCACCACACTTGGGGATTTCAGCCCCTGCCCTTGATAGACCAAAATGATGTGTTATTTCTTCAGCTGTCTGAAGCTTTGGCCAGCTCCTATCCAGAATTAATGTGCACAGTAGGAAGAACTCATGGGAAAACACCCCAAACCAGACATTTGAACATCAGGCACCCTTATTATGCTATTTAGTTGCTGTATTCTGAATGTTGGAAAGCTCAGTGACCTTACATATCTGATCCTCATTCATGATAAGCACTTAGTTTACTCAACCATACACTTTACCACATGATTCTGTTGCCACAGTTACAATAAAAAAACATCTCAACCAATCAGATCTTCATCAGCGAAGTTCCAGAATAACCAATTACAGCTCACAACACAAGTGCCCTACAGTCATAGTGATGCTCATCTAGTGACTACATCCATTCTGCTATCAGAATTATGAAGGCCTAATGGATAGAGATACTGCCCTACAGAAAATGTTTTATTTTTTGTTGTCATAAAGAAGAGTCAGTAAGGTCAAAAAAAATTGTGAAGAAATGTTATAATGTAACACACAAAGATTGTTCATTTTAACTTCATTGTTTAAAAAAATGTTTTCAAAGAAAATATTTATAAATAACCATATTAAATGATTTATGAAGGGTCACGTAACAGCAAAGTCTGTTAAAAATGTAGCTTTGTAATCAGGAAAAAAATAATTATGAATACAATAATTGTAAAATATATTTATAGAATGCAGTTATTCAAAAAATATTTAAAACGTGTATATGAAATGTATTAATATTTCACATTATTACTTGTTTTATTGTATTCTTTATCAAATAAATTCAAGTTTGCAATATATATTATAATTTTCTATGCAGAGCTTGGAATATCATGTTCGAGACATTTCTGATGCCAACTACTTTTTTATACAAATATTACGAAGATGCAAAAAAACTTTGTGCAAAATAATGACATTTTAAAAGCCAGGAATCCCTATTCACATATATTCATAAACATCCAAGCGTTCCCAACATCTGTGTCATTGCTCATGTATGTTGTATGGCTTAGATAGAAATCATGCCAGGACACCTCACACATAGTACTGTAATCTCTCTTACACACACACACACATAACATTCACTCATCCATGACAAACATTCCTATTCTACCCAGCAACGCTCCTTAATAACAACCCCCCCGTTTCCCTCTGGCCACAGACAGACCCATACACGCACGCCAATCCTGACGCTGAGCCTCCAACGCACGGCCCAGACGCGGCTCTCCTCTGCTGCAGGAGGGGTGGGGGAGAGTTCCCCGTCTTTCTGCTGGCTGGCTGTTTTTACCATGCTCACAAACATGAATTAATGAGAGCCAACAAAAAGGCTGATGGCGTCGGGGTCACTCATGCATACCGCAGCCCAGTACAGTAGCAGCTCAGCGGGGGTCTGGCATACTGTCTGCCCGTCTGAGGTGGCGTGAGTATGAGGGGTCAGCGCTTGACTGGCAGGCTCTCATACGAGCTGATATGCTCACATGCAGACAGCCTGTCTGAGAAACAAGCTGTAGTAAAGCATAATGTCACTGCTGCTGGGTAAAGCACATCTGACCCAGTAATGGAGGGGAATGTGCCAGTCTGGATGTTTGATCTGTCATGCAGATGTGTTTATGTGGTATTAAAGTGTTCAGAAATGGGGGGAAATAAAATACAATTATAATAAGAAAATAAACTAAATAAACTGTATTATAAACAAGTATAATAATAAATATTTTTTTTCTAAAATATTCATTCATCATTGTTAATGTTACTTAAAAAATATAATCATTCATTATATATAAATATTATATAACTAACTAACTATGCTTTCTTTTGGTTTAGAGGTTTGTTTGTGTATTAGAATGTAGACAGGGAAAACACTGCTAGTAAAACTGATAAGGATAATACTGTCAGTTTTTTGTCCTTGTGTCAAAATGTGCTGGGAATTGTTTCAGAGCTGCAGATAAATAAACTGTAATGAGTGTAATGAGTTATTTATATCACTGATCACTGGAGATGGGAGAAACAATAAGTGCATGTGTATTAGCGAGAAGCCACATTCAAACATGTGACGTGTACAGGCAGGTGCTAGTGGAAATGCATGACCATTTGCCAAGGAAGTGAGTCCGACACATTCATACACACACACACACACACGTACACACGCAGGCCTTGAACAGATGTAGTGTGCTGTATTAGTGCAGGAGGGTGTAACATTAACCCTGGCCTGCTGTCTCTCTGGGACCTGTCTTTCTCTCAGCTGCTACGGTGCCAGACAGACCCTGGTTTCCTGTGTGCTGCCCGCACCGAGCGGGTGCACGAGCAGAGGTGATTCTACACCCTATTTAAGGGGGCCTCAGGCCCTCTTGTCTATCATATTAGCCTCCCTAAAAATATGTGATTAATGCAGCTGTCACCACCAAACTCAATGAAAGCCGGGGTTACCGCATTAGAACAAATAATAAAAAAAAATTTAATTGTGAGATTAAGTTGAAAAGAAGTAAACTTGTATGCGTTTGGCAGTTGCTTTGATTTAAAAATGTAAGTATACGTATACACATATAAATAAAAATAAAATCACACTGTGATTAAAGACACAGTATCATGATAAAGCCAAAAGAGTAAGAGATAAAGTTGCAATTTTAAAAATAAATAAATAAATAAAGGTTTGTTGTATGTGTCAGGGCTTGATGAAAAACTAAATACAGTGACAAAAAGAAAATTCACATTTCTGATAAAAAAAATTTAATTAATAAACACAAGTAAATCCTTTTTCAAATAGTTTTAATTTTTTTTTTTTTTTTAATAGTAATAAATATTTAGTTTAAAAAAATGTACTTAATTTTAATCTTGGTCATGTCATTTAGTAAGCAATTTTTTCTAGAAAAATTAAATTGAGATTATAAGTAGTATAAATTACCTTTTTTTCTGTTTTTATTATTTCTATAATCCTTCCACGATTACCTCAGACCCTTTAAAGTATGCAGTTATGTGATCTTTATGTGATGTTTACAGAAAAACGTAGCTGTATACAGTTATTGAGTCCGAAATGTTGCACAGATTGAATTGAGCATGGAGTTACAGGTAAATTGAGGCGGAATGGAGTTCCACCCAGGGGTCGAGGTTTGGATTGTTTACTTCGGGCAAAATACACATTTTTGCATGCTGCGTTTGCTTTTTGGTTTATTAAAAAGCCTACTGGGGGCGAATATTAACTCCCATCCTTTTGACCTCAAAAAAGTATCTCTAAACTGCCACATTCTAGAATCTCTGCAGACTCTTGAGCATAAGAGCATCTGTGCTGGTTTGTGAGTCTCAAGGGCAGGTCTGAACCCATCCACATGGGGTCACTGACCTGTCATTAAGGCCTCAGACATTGCACTGCAGTCTCCAGCTCAAGTGCTTTAAATAGGGCTCTGTTAATTTTGAAGTGGGTTTCAATATGACAGTCTTGAAAGAGGAAATCAGTCTTAGTATGTGTATTGGTGATATGAGGTTGTGTGAAGCACAGTTGTCATTTCCAGTTCCCTCACAGCTGCTCGGCGAGCACAGAAATAGTTAAAGCATTTGAGTTATTGAAGAGTTAAGAGTCACAGATCACTGAGCGTTTGTTCTCTGATCCGTTGATGTTTTACCCCCACAGCCCCTGTCAACAGCTCCTCAAACTATTTCTCTTACTTTCTCTCTCGTCTGTGCTTTTATTTTTTAAATAATGCGAGCGGCACTTCCTGTGCTTCAAATGGAGATCCTTTGAGATTGCCGAAAGAATATCATGGGATTTCATTAGCTTGACTGCATGTGTGTGTTGAGGTGTGAGCATGTGTTTGCTCTTCTGTGCATTAGTATGAGCAGAGCGAGTCTGCAGCTCTCTGAAAAGGTGGCGTTACAGATGAATGTGCCGTGCATCGTGTCAAAGGCTGGTGTGTAGGACGTGTGTCACGGCTGAAGGTGAAGCATGACTGTGCATGTGTTAGCATACAAGGAACACTAACTCCTAAAGCCAAACACTATCCAGCATACCAACTTGAAACTATAAAGGTTTACTACACACTACTACTTTTTCCAAAACATGATATCCTTTCTTTTGTGTAACACAAAAGGAGATGTTTAGCAGAATGTACAAGCTGCTCTTTTCTATATCAAAAAATGTGATTCATATTGTAAAACACTAAAAAAATGACCCAGCAGAATTTGCTAAATTTACATCAGCATAAAAGGTGCAATACCATGGAAGCCTGTTTTCGCCACTATATAAAATATGAAAAAAGGCTATTGCAACTTTTTTTTTTATCTCACAAATTTGTGATATATAAACTCGCAAGTGCAAGTTCTAAAGTCAAAATTGCCACATATAGTCACATTTATGTGGAAAAAGTCTGAAATGCATGATATTAGCTCGCAATTTTAAATGATAAAGTCAGAGTTGCAACTTTATATCTCATAATTCTGACTTTACAATTCACAATCTGTGATATAAAGTTACAATTCTGACTTTTTTTCTCCGAATTGTGAGATTTAAACTCACAATTGCCAATTTTAAAGTCCAATTTTAAGCCGAAAAAAGACTTGATATGTTCTCAGAATTGTGAATTTATATCTCACAATTCTGTGGAAACTGGCTTCTACAGAATACATGTGACATATTTCTGAATAAAAAGATATCTGAAAAATACAAGAAATTCATCCAGCTTTAAATAACATATGATTGCACATGTGATTGTCTGAATAGTCTATGCTATGCATTGGACTCAAATCAGTGAACTTTTTTTTCATGAATATGTTCATCACAAGAACCATCCAAATGGACCAGTGTGATGGAATGAATGCTAAGAGAGTAAAAAACGTGCTTGTTTATACACTTCTGGCACAAGGTTAAATTGGGATGTGTGTCACAAAACATCATGTCCAAAAATGGCACGTTAACTTGCAGTACATCTGTCTGTATCTCAGAAATCCCTCTTTCATTAGACACAAACAGCGTTAGAATCTGACTACAACGTTAGCTAAATATTGACAGCAGCTTCAGGGATGGGAAATCATTCTAGTTCAGCACTTTTGCAGATTTAAACCTTCACTTTGATGAATGTTCCCGTTTTCGTTTACATCGATGCGTTTTTTTTGTCTGAAAGCTAACCGAGTGTGTCTGTTTCTCTGTGTGCGATGGAGAAAAGAAAGCCCGTGTCTCTCCAGCCCCTCTAGAACAAGATGTTTTGGTCAACACAAAGTCTTCACGTAATGGTGGGTTTCTGCTGTTGTCTTCTTATATTTTCTGATTTGTCTTCCCCCAGGCTCCGACTGTTCCAGAAACTTCACCGCCCCATCAGGTGTGATCGAGTCGCCCGGCTTCCCTGACAAATACCCCCACAATCTAGAGTGCACCTTCATCATCGTCGTCCCTCCTCACATGGACGTCACCCTCACCTTCCTCACTTTTGACCTGGAGAACGACCCCTTGCAGGGATCGGAGGGCGAGTGCAAGTACGACTGGCTGGAGGTGTGGGACGGCCTCCCGCAGGGTGAGTCTAGATGTTGTAATCCTGAAGAATTCTGCTTGGATTTACAGTCGGGGTTCGGATTAGGCTACAGTATTCCAAAGTCCAGACCACCCGTGACTTTAAGAGGATTGCGTTTCCCATTTCCCTCTGACCTCATTGTCTGCTTTGAGATCAGTATGTTGCATGTCTGCCGTATGTAATTTGGTCACTTAATGATTTCTAATCCACATACCGTTCACTATCGCACTATGGGCCATCTGGTTGATTATCTAGCAGTCCATACAGCTGTTGTCTCTCGCACCACCCGTCCGTTGGCCACTGCCGGTATGAAGCTCAGGCGCAGTGCTGTCGTGCTGTTACTGCGGCTGCCGCTGGAGCTATTTTAGTAGCGAGCGTTGGCAGATGAAAGCGGAGCCCAGGGCCTTGCTTTGCCTTATCTGCGCCAGGCGGGGCCAAAAAGCCACGGAACCCATATTCTTTTGCACGTAGGGGTGGAGGAGATGGAGGACGGGGGGTTATAGCAGCCATGGTAACCTTTATCAGGAAAGTGAAAATGGGGCGTGAATAACACTGCAATAGGATTTAATCCTTGTCTGGAACAGAGCGCTGTGGAATACACTCTTTTTCCCCCAGCTGTCTTATTAATGCTTCAGCCCCGAGACCCCCATACTGCCCCCACCCTCGTCCTTCTGCCTCTGGGACGGGCTTCATATTGTAGAGCTGCACACGCAGATATAATCAGACATAGTAACTAAAATGGAACAGTATATTTAAGGTGGTCTAATAAATCTAACCAACTTAACCAAGATTATGAGTAATTAACATTAAGTATTGTAATATGTGCGTATGTTATGTTTTATACTGAGCAATTCATATCCATTACTGTTATGAGAATATGGTGGAAAATATGTTTAACTGGGGAAATGCATCTTTATTTGCCTATAATATATATAGAAATAATAAATATTATATTATTTTCATTGGATGTAAAAAAGTAAAATTGTCACTGACATTTTCCACCATATTTTTATTTTTTGTAATTAAAAATAGTCAAAAAACATCTTAATTTTCTTTTTAAAAAAATAAAATTGTATCGATTTGTTTAATATGTACTTCTTTTAATACTATACAACTTCCAGTTTATTTAATATATGTATATATTTTGCGAAGAAAGAGGTAGCCTATTTATGTTTGAATGTAAAAATTTTAGGAAATATGAAAATATGGTGAAAGAATGCTAAGAACATCTCCATTTTCCAAATGGAGAAAAAATAGAATAATGTTAATTTTTATAATGTGTGCTACTTAATATTATTATATTTTCAAAGTTATTTTTAATATTGAAAAGAGCACCTATTTTTACATTTTACTTTATGAAATGTGAAAATGGAAAATATGCATAATTGTGCCAAAACTTAGGTTTCCTTATGTTCTATTTATGTAATATAATTTGATACTTAATATTATAATTTCTTCAATACACTTATATGCATACACATTCATTATGCTATTATCATTCAAGGTCTGCTTTTAGATTTGCCTAAATTTGATCTACCTTTACTTTATTTATGAAATGCGATTTTTGAAGGGGATTTTTAGGAACTTTCAACAAGCAAGATTCAGACACACAGAGACAGCGTCCTGATCAAAGTAGTATACAATAGCCACCTGATTTGATCATCAACACCATCAAAGGCGAGAGAGATAGTTATTTCTAGCTCCGCTTGAGAGCACTTGCGGTATTAAAGTCCTTTCCTCTCCAAAAGAGAAGAAAATCAATGTACTTGATTGATATGAGGCTATTTCACCCATCCTGGACTCTGTGTGTGTGTGTGTGCACCAGGATGGAGGATGGATTCATTACTGTGAGACAGCAGCCTCTCTACAGCATTACAGCCTGACCAAACGAAATCACATACATTTGTTGACTGATTAACGTCCCAGAAATCTGTGTTGTATAGGTTGTAAGCACATCAACAGAATAACCAGTCTTAGCTTAAGAGTGACCAGCTGGAGCAAATTGAGACCCGTTCACATCCCAGCGCTGACAAACCATATCCTCCATTTGTGTTTTTTTGCAGTGGGACCTCTTATAGGGCGGCACTGTGGTACCAAAATCCCCTCTGAAATACAGTCGTCCACTGGGATCCTCTCTCTGTCCTTTCATACGGATATGGCCGTGGCCAAAGATGGCTTCTCTGCTCGCTACAATATGACTCTCAAGGAGGTCAATGACAGTAAGTCGTGTGTTTTTATCTTTTAGCTTCAAAACTGAACTATTGGTCAAGCTACGAATTCAAAAATGCATTATTTTATCTTAACAAGTTTTTTTACATAAATAGAATAAACCAATTCAATATGACTGAATAAAAGGTATCAGAATACAAAGTAGTTCGTAGCTCCTCTTCAGCTCTGCTGTTTATTTGCGTGTCTGTCTTTCATATAAGAAAAATCCTGTCTTCCTCAGATTTCCATTGCAGTAATGCTCTTGGCATGGAGTCAAACAAGATCAGCGATGACCAGATCTCTGCGTCATCCTCCTTCTATGATGGCCGATGGTCTCCAAGACAGGCTCGACTTAACTTTGAAGATAACGCTTGGACGCCCAATGAGGACAGCAGCAAAGAATACATCCAGGTGACGTTTCCTCTCTTATTTGCGTGTCTAGAGGTTCCCATCCTTCTCAGCTTACTTGCAATGCATTGTGGAGTCTCAAAAGGCTTGTGAACGGACATGTAGATTTGAGATTTCTGGGTTAGATCCAGGTTAGGTGCTATACCAGGCCTTCAGAATGAGCCTCATTACTTTTGGTGTTACTTTAAGTAGTATGTCGTATTTGTGTCAGGATGCCTCTGAGTTGTGGGCTTCTGGTAGAGCTCCCAGCTGTTGTGTTGTGTTAACACCTGACATCACTCCCTCGCTCTCAGGGTCTGCGGCCCAGGCTTCCATCTTGACAAACAGCTGTCGTAAATGCCAACATGCCCAAGGAGCATACTTCACCCAGACACCTCGGCTATGTTTTGTGTGTGTTCAGAATAAGAGAGGTCGTTCTGTTTTAGATGTGTACATGCACCGGAGATCTGTGTGGCACTGATTCATTGATTTATCCAGGGTTTCAGGGCAAATTAACTGATGAAGTTTCCTTGAAGGAATGCTGTGTGCACAATACGAGTTAAGATCTGTTGTTACAGTAAAAGCATCTGTGGCATCATGTTGTTATTTTAACCATATTTTGTTTTTATTTACTTTTCTTTTTTTTGTGTGTGTGTGTGTGTGTGTGTGTGTGTGCATGCGCATTTTTATTACAGCAAAAATCTTTGCTGTATTTTAGGTTTGGTTTAGTTTTATTTTTAAGGCTAATTGTTAAAAACATTAAAAATAACAAAAAAAATTAAAAATAAAATCCAAAAAAGGGCCATACTTTATTATCAAAGAATCAAATTTTAGTGAAATTGTTGTGAAAATTTATTTTTATTTTCATTTATTTATTGTGTTTATTATATTTATTGGTTAAAATATGTTGGCAGTTACAAATTGGTGCTATTATTTATTTATGTATTTATTTATTTTTTAACTATTTTGCTTGTGACCTTTTTTATTTTTTATTTTTTTTGCAGAGAAAAGAGACAAAATTATCTTCTGTGGTAATCAACATTATTCCACAGATGCTGATGATAGCATTTAACTTGTATTGAACCCATAACATCTCTTTAACATCTCATCAGATCTTTTCTTCTGCTCGTTTCTCATTGTTTCTCTCCCTCTCTTTATTACTATTCATCAGGGACTCTCTTCTCAGACATGGTAGGCTACATCTTTCTCTCTCTCTCTCTCTATTCGTTTTCTCTGGGCACATGCAGGGGTTGATGATGCACAGCCCGCTCTGATGGTAACAGCCACTTGATTGATGAGGGTCCTTTCCTAGGAATAAATAGTTAGCAGCAGTCCTGGGTTCTATTGATTTTTTTGTCTAGGTGTGTTTCTCTGTGGCCCTAAGCAGCTTTACAGAAGGTTTTAGGTGTGTGTGTGCACGCTCGTATCTGTGTGTGAAAGCCACACCTGTCTCGCTGACAGATAACAAACGCTGCAGTTTTCCCGCTCATGTTCGGATGACATCCCGCTGAGCAGGGAGAGCCGAGGATCATGGGTAACAGCCCTCCTCTAGGACGGGAGCTGAATGCCTGATTAAGGAGCTCACTGCGGTAGAGGCGGAGGGGCAGAGAGATGGTTCTCGCACCGCAATCATCATCATCATCATTTCGGGAGGGGGGGTCCGGAGAGTGAGGGAGGGTGATAATCTGTGTGGAGAGGGAGAGTTGAATGAAGGTGGTTAGTATCGATCAGATCTCAGGTGATTGATCTTAAGGCTCTGATAACACCTTCGCTGCCGCCCATGATCTGCAGGGAGGGGATGCCTCAAATTCCCACAGCTCTATCCATCTTTCAGCTCTTCCCTATCTCATTCCTCTCACATCCCTCTCTCCTTCTGCTTACTTATCTCACTCTCTCATCATCCTCATTTTAGTGGTATTGCTATGAAAACAAGTATAAAGTAATAAAGTAGGCTAATATAACTCAAACACTGGAATAATACATGTTCGTGACTCCAAAACAAGCTGAAATCAAGTAAAAAATAGTAAAAAATTTATTTTAGTTTGATTTTTAATTTTACACAGTGTTTAATGTGCCCCTACTATGGGGTAATGAAAGGTTCATATATTCATATATTGTTTTTGGGAGTCTCAAACATTAGGTTAACATGCATGCAAGGTCAAAAAACACTTTTTTTTTGTAATATAAATTTGTTTTTTACCCTATTTTTTCAATGACTTCGACAACGATTATTTTTCCAAATCCCACAATTTAATTTAAAGAAGTGTTTGTGAGCTTTTAATGCTCCAAAAGTGGCACCTAGTGGCAAAGAATGAATTCGCTTTTTTTTTTTCAGACCAATGTGAAAAGATCAACAAGTGGATACGCTAATGTTTCATTTCGACATCAACACAAAGCGGCTTGGGACTCATTTTACAGTTGACTCGTTTCAATGATTCAGAGTCAACTCTTTTTTTTGTGAGACAATAACTTTATACATGGTGCACTTTCATTCACTTGTTTCACTTAGAGCTATGTTACAGCATGAAGGGGCACTTTAAAATTATATAAAACTAAATATTTAGTTTTAGTATAATTTAATGTTAAAATATGTCCTTAAACAATAAAAAATGTATGCAAAATTATTTAAACTTAAATTAAAAAAACTAAATGATCCAAAATTATACAAAACACTAAAAATTCTAAGATATATATATATATATATATATATATATATAGAAAAAAACTAGTATGATATTTACAACTAGGGCTTTGTTCAAGTCTCTTATGCAAAGCATTAAACATTTTAGTGCTGGACAACTTTGTGAATTTCTTTTTTCACAATGACACAGTGATGTGACATAATCAAAACCACTGTGAGGTGGTTTCACTATTTGAAAGTTAATATACATTAATGTGGATAAACATTTTGGCTGGGTGGGGCTACAAAACAACCCATACAAACCAAGCAATCCTCAAAAAGTCCTGTCATAACAAAAACCTATAGAACAGCTCAGTTTTAATTTAATTTTCCCATTTCTTTTCTCCTTAGGTCGACCTGCACTTCCTGAAAGTCCTGACGGGCATCGCCACCCAGGGTGCAGTCTCTAAAGAGACACACAAGTCCTACTATGTCACCACTTTCAAGCTGGAGGTCAGCACTAACGGAGAAGACTGGATGATCTACCGCTATGGCAAAAACCACAAGGTACGCTCACATGAGAATGGCACCTGTGAGAGATAAAGCTGTTCTCTGTTTTCCTGTGCTGGTTATAGCGAAAAAAAGAACTGAAAAGGAGATAGCATAGTTTCTAACTAGTTTCTGTGATGAGTTAAATTGCTGGTTCTATGAGCTTTACTGAAAATAAAGACTTTAAACTCAAACTAAGATACTCCTTTTGGATTATGGGAAAAACTAGACAGGGCTTCATTATTAGAAACCGAATACACAGGCTGGAGTGAAAGTAGAGAGTTGAATGGTGAGAGGTAAAAAGAGTGATAAAGCCTGAGTAATACCAATTGTCCCGTGTGGTGCATGCCTCTAATCTTCAATCATTAACAAATCCCCTGGAAATCCTGTATGGAGTTGATTGCTAGACAGGAAAACATATGAACGTTCTGATGTTAGCGGGATGATTTTGGAAGAAGCTGTAAAAAACATCAGCCGTCACTGAGAATAACCTGCCTTATACGACCCCAGCCACCACCAACATGGCGATTGGGTCTTTAGCCCCGGACCCCTGCTGGAATGGCCTCTGGCTTTAATCTTCCAGAAAATCTCTGAGTTCTGTCCTCTCTTAATGTGCTCGCTGTTTTTACGGCTTTGGTTTCAGTGCAGCTAAGCTTTGTTAAGAAGTCTGGCTGTGTCAGAATGGGCGGTCAGCACCTTATGGGAGGCATGCCTGGTCAGCGTCCATTTAGAAATGGTACTATTAAGTAATGTTCTGTTTATTCATATGCCTGGAAGGAATATATTTCAACGTCTGTCTAGCAAGATGCCTCAGTTCAGCAGACGAAAAGCATCCAGTCATGGCTTTTTTAATATCGCCTATATAGATTAACAGGAAATAGGGTGTTGGCATTGAAATGAAATGTAAATTTGCAATACTGTAAACTGGTTTGTATATGAGCATCATGTAAATGGATTTCGAGTCAGGCAGGTTATTATTTTCCAGGGCTGTGTGGTGATGGTTTGGGTTGATAGCGCCACATCAGGCGCCTCATCGGTCTCAAATGATGATGGTGGAGGTGTGTGTGTCCCTGGTCCAGAGGACACTGACAGATTGTGTGTGTGTGTGTGTGTGTGTTTGTTCGGACAAACAGGAAGGGCTGCTGAGGAAGATCACTGTAGGCTGGTGGATAGTCTGGTTGTAAGTGTGTGTGGTGTAAGTGTGATATCAGCAGAGCTGGGCTTAATTTCTTCTCAGACTGCCTCAGCTGCTGTGGCGGGTTTTCAGTTCGCTACTAGATTACCTGCAGCACACTCATTCAGTCACTGCTAAATCAGATCTGATAAGATCTCACACACACATACACACACACAGCTGTGCTCCAAAATCTTCTTGTTTGCTGCAAATACGTATATAGAAGCTACAGTATAAGGCAGTATACTAACTGAAAGGCAACCTTATATGTTACATTACCTTAAAGCTGATTTGGAGCTGCCAGCTGATCTGCCATTTTAATGGGCTTGAACAATTTTGGAGTCTTTCAGTATATGTACAGCATAAAATTACTTAAAGGGATAGTTCACCCAAAAAGGTGAAGAAGAAAATTCTGTCATTAATTATCCACCCTCTTGTTTTTCCAAACTTATAAAACCTTTTTGGATATATAAATTTTGATATTTTGATGATCTCAGAGAGTCATCCGACACTCCATAGACAGCAATATAACTGAAGTGATCCCAGATCCAGAAACGTTGTAAAAACATCAGAAAAACAGTCACTGACATCAGTGGCTTAACCACATGAGGGTGAGTAATGACTTGAATTTAATGAATTTTCATTTTTGGGTGAACTAACCCATTAATAATGATTTCTGAAGGATCATGTGACACTGACGGTTGCTGAAAATGTAGCTTTGCCATCACAGGATTGTATTTTCAAATATTTCAATGAATTTTTTAACTGAATTGTTGAGCATAAGAAACGTTTCGGCAAGGATACAGCTTGTTACTGGAAATTTTAACCAAAAAGGCAGCATATTTATGCCAGTTTAAAATGACAGAAACAGACTTTTTAATTGTGAGGGCAGCTATGATGCCTTAAAATAGTGTTTAGCTCTTTTGGAACAGAACTACAAATTCCCTTCCCTTTTACTGGAAACCCAGAACACAGAAACACATGCATATATATACAGCCACACGATTCCACACACTCCCTCCAAAGACTGTATCTGATAAAGCCATCAAAGTAATGACAGAACAATTTATGCTATTTTCACAAACATACTGTTTCAAATTGCAAGTAGGTCAAAAGGTCTCGATTCCAGTTCCACTGGAGGGGAAAATAAGCAAGTCCCTTATGTAAGGTCCCACACCTGCTCTTAAGGTCAATGTGACCGTTTAAAGCAGCCTTGTCATAGACAGAGATCATTATGAAGGTCTGGTAAATTCCTTGCTTGTTTAACATCAACGGGGGTTTATATAGAGAGAGAGCATATGGTGTGTGTGTTAACGTGTAAAATCCTGAGGCGAAGCATCGGAGAGCGCCGTCATGGGGGATGACATCAGCTTGGACTTCAAAACAGATCCGTCCATCTCTGTGCATTCCTCCGCTTCACATGGAGCGCGTGGATAATGGAAGACCGCTGCCAGATCCCGGGAGGACTCCTCTGTTCTTTGGGAGTGTACCGCTGAGGGTTTAACCTTTAGTGATGTCATGGACTAGAGAATAGATGCTCTTTGAGTCGAGTCGTCGGCATGAAGCACAGCCAGTGAGTGCGCGGAAACCGTTTCACACATACTCAAACAAAAATACCCAGTTACCTGTCTTTAGTGGGGTCGTGCAAATGTGGTTTTCATTCACTGTGACAAATGGTGGTTTTAGAGGAAACATTTACACTACTGAGGGTCATAAAACATATCGTCTGCTCTTCCAATTACAGTGTGTACCGATTCCAAGTTGACTAAAAACGGCAGTGTTTCATTTTTATGTTGCTAGTTTCTCTAAATAGAAGCAGAATTGCAAAAATTCTGCATGTTTGAGAAACTTGTCTGGAAACATTCCCACATCTGCGGGGTTTATTTTATTTTTTTTTGGAAAACACAGTAGGATTTTTTCCATTGGCTTTTGGCTTGTTGCAGAAAAGAAGCTTTATAGGTTTAGTTTAAGATAATCACCAGAAGTAAAAAAAAAAAAGAAAAAAAAAAGTGAATGTTAGTGTATAAGCAATACCACAGTTGCTCAGAAATTTAAGTTAATAGTTTGCAAGTGCACAAGTTTAAACACAGTGAGGCTGAGAATATGGACTAGTGAGTACTGTATATGAGTTTTCCAATTTGTTGTGATGACATTTACAAGACACATCAATGGTAAAAATAATAATAATTAGAACTATTATTAATGTATTAGTAATACTTGTTATTTATTAGCTATGACTTTTCTCTTAACGAATTCATAATTGGCTGCTTATTAATAGTAAGTTCAGTTAGTAAGGGAGTTAGACTGGATTAGGGATGTAGAATAAGGCATTAATATGTGCTTAATTAGCACTAATAAATTGCTAATATTCTAGTTATATGTATGCTAATTAGCAACTAATAGATGTAACTGTAAAATAAAGTGTTAGTATAAAACATGAAAAACCTTTGAGCTGGTCTCATCTATGAGCTTGTCACACTTGTTTCAGCCCAAAAACCCATAAAAATAAAACAATGATGATGGAACCTGAAGTGCAAAAAACATATTTGCAGATTTTTTGGACTCATTCCTGCAGCACACGATTGATCAAACAAACAGGAATCTTTCTACAAGTTGCTTACTTTTTTTACATTTCCAGTATTACTTTTAGAAACACAGCAGGAAGGTAAAGCAAGAGGGAGGGCTTCCACATTCCAATCTCAATCTCAGATGCAGACTGGGAATTAAGAAGAACGCAGGAACCAAATCAACATTTTCCTCTTCTGAACAGGATCTGTCAAAAGATGAGCTTCCACACTAAACAAGCTTTATAGAGGGAGTTTTGTGTTTTATATTTACGAATCGCAGTCTTGAAGTTTTTAATTTGTGCTTCAGTTTTGTCAGAAAGTATTTAGCAGTATTTAAAATTCATGACATGTCACAAGCCCTACTAAACAATAAACACCTGCCTTCTGTCATACGGCAATCAGTGAATGGCAGCAACACACCAAATTTGGTCACAGTGGGCTTTTCATTGCTGTGCCACCAGCAGACTATCAGTCAAAACCATCCCTGACAGCAAAGCACACAGCCAAGGGCCGCCAGGGGCCCAAAGCCAACACGCGGCCTCCAAACTGACAGAGGAAAAACTGACACATCGAGTTATACTTCATCTAAAGCTCTTCTGAACTTTCTAATTCCTCTATAATTATACTACATGCAGTTTTTATGACCTCGTATTAATCGAGAGGCTACATGGAATTTTTGTACTTATAAAATAATTTGTCACAGAACTATTTCTGTCTCCGTGTTTCTTCTCCTCTGAGGCTGAGCCTGCACTGGCCTGCAGCCAACTGGAGCCCGACTGCTCTGTCAACATCTTCATCTGGGCCGTGGAGGTGTGGGAGAGAGCAGGAGAAGGGCAGAGAGAGAGAGAGAGAGTAATGACTCGAGCAGAGCTGTGAACGCTGACCACATTTCCCAGCGGCCCCATCAGTCTGAGGGAAAAAAAACGCGTGGCAGCGAGCCAATGCAAAGCAGCGAGAGGTGGAGGGAACGAATGACAAAAAGACAGACAGGCAGAAAGATGAACAGAGCAGTGAATGCAGCACCTCTTTCATCTCCCATGACCCTGTTGTGGCCATGTGGCGTTTCGTAACCCAGCCCAAGCAGCCAGGCATTGTGGGAGAGAGTGTCCACTATTTTTTGCAACCACAAATTCTCTCTTTTTATTATATTAACAGTGACAACGTCACACTTTAACCTCATAGAGAGTTCGCTTTGGGGGGCTTTTATTATTTAAGCAGACCGCCCTAGTGCCAGACATTTGAATAATTCAGTCTCATTTTTGGGGACTCCTCACCAGGATCTTGCCCTGCTGGCCATCACAGAGGACCCATTTCATCTCATGAATATTCCCTCACACACACATTTCCCCGTGCTGATGAATTTCCAAGGAGTTCGTTCAATATAACTACTCCTGGACTGTCAGACGTGATTTTTCAATAATTCATATAACAGTTAATCTACATCCACCTTCATTGATCTGTCTGTGTGTGTGTCTAGACAGACCAGCAGCACTGCAGCCGTCAACAAATTCCTGTTTTTCCACAGGTATCTGCCACAGATTGGATTTTTCGGCCAGTCTCTAAACAAAAACACACATGAGATCATGCATGGCTTGAATCTAAACACTCTTTAACGTCTTTAACAATTTATTGTTTGGTGTCAAACCATGGTGCTCAATTTAAAGTAACTTATATGAGCTGTAAGAGTATTCCTCATAGTCTTGCAGCCTGTTTTATTTATTAATGAGTTGTATAGAAAGCTAAATGCTCTTAAAGTTAGGATAAATATCCATGCAGCTCACTGAACTTTGCAAATGAACATGATTAATTGTGTGATATTCCCTAGTAATAGTGCAGACCGATTTTTGCTGTAAATGTTTGAATATAAACACAGTCAGTTATCCTGAAGTGAATATAAGTGAAAATAATAATATATCTATGTACTTTGGGGGATTTTCTGAACATTGCAGGTCCTTCTCAGTGTGTTTATATTATTATTTATCATTTTATCTGCCACTAAGAGTCCTCTTAGCTTTGCTTAACGATCTTTAACACCAAATACATACAAAACCATACAAAACATCATCACCTGAGACATACCTGATCTCCCTCGACAGACAGCATGCTGGGAAACACTAGCAGCCATGCCTGAGGGAACGGGATATAAGTAACGTACACAAATGCATGATTCATGATAGCAATTTAGCATAAACCTTCCGATGACGGCTGTGTCCATTTGTTATGTCTCTGGCTACAGGCACACATGCACACGCAGAGAGTACATCAATCAAAGATTATGCCTCAACTGCATAGTGAGAGGCAAACAACGGAAAACCGACAGTGTGAGGGCAAAGAAAAGGGAGGGAACGGGTGCGAGGGTGGCCTTGTGTCAGTAGACAGCAGGGTTGACAGCAGTTTCCTGTTTCGGTGTGTGGGAGTCTGTCATTACCAGCACCTGTGTGTCTGTCAACACAACACCAGTCAGGGGCCATTGTAGCTCAGGGATGCAAAGAAAACATTAGCAGGTGCTCGTGTGTGGGAAAGGCGGAAGGAAACAATAAAGGTATAGCTTAATAGCGCTAATCTATGTTTGGCTAGAAGCGGTATCTGACTCCGCCCCCTCTATAGATTGACTGCTGCTGTCAGAGTCCGGGACTTTGTCATTTCTGTCATTCCTCTCGTTTCCCCTTTCCCTCTGTCTTAGAGGGCCAGTGGGAAATCACCGTTCTTCAGCTTCATCTCAGCCTGCTCCCTAACACCCTCACAGTAATTGGAGTTCTCAATCCTGTTATGCCTTTTAGGGTTTTTCTTTTTTCTTTGCTTTTTGATCATTTTGGCATCTTCATGGGTAACATTCTCTTCTTTGAGTTTGGAACTTCATCCATAATGACCAGTGGGCCTTCTGTCCTAAATCCCATTGGATATACATCTGTTCATCTGTTATAAGCGTCTCGCGGCTCCTAGTTTCCTGCTACTTTGGATTAAACAAGTTGGCCAATCAGAAGCCAGGAATGGGAGACGCCCAGTTCATGGGCAACAGTAAATAAAAACATTTGCAGCTATTTTTACATATTATTAATATTTTGCGATTTCTCATGAGAAATTACTAGATGATGTAGCTGGTGGTTATGTCAAAAGATATAACCATAAATCCATTTATTTAGCTATATGTCAACCACAAAGTAATAGCACACCTTTGAAATCCAATAGGAATGTTGCCTTGCCAACTAAGTTAAATGTATGTTAAAAGTAATTACATTTAATTACATTAAAGCTAAATATAT
>JAUMHP010000057.1:6047489-6061505 GCA_032361065.1 Enteromius trimaculatus
AAAAAGCTAACGCTAATAAACCTATAAAAGCAAATAAATATTACAAAAATAACACTGTCAAGAGTACAGTTTTGGAAAGAGTACAGTTTGATATATTTCACAAGCTTCTAAAATGTATTTTTTTTCTTTTCTCTCAGAAGTGCTGGGTGTGTGTGTTAGGTTATATCAGTGAATCGTGAGAAATAGGACTCTCCCACACACTAAAGATGTGATATATTACACACTTCTTACCCCCAGTCGTCACACACACATACACACAGCACTTGGCTCTCACATACTGCGCTGTGTTGAAAAACTTCACAGGCAGTGTAGGGGCAAGGTTACACACTCCATCATGAGGTCATTAAACAAAAGCAGATTTCTGTGATGCATGTCTGAATCTTCCTACTGACAACAGCTTTACACACTAACACTTTTTCCCAAGGTTTCACTTGTCTTCTGTTTCAGCCTCACCTCAATTGCTCTATTCAGTTTCAATTTCAATTTGAAATGGAAAAAGGCTTTTTTTATTGCCATGATTGTTATACAAAAATACAATAATAATAATAATGTTTAAAATAGCATTAAAACAAGACATCATTTATGCAATTTTTTTCCAGTTTGCCATCTTTTAGGAGATCTGCTATACTCTGTATTAAATTCAATATTGTAGGTAAAGCTGTCTCAGAGTTAATATTTGAATAGTCTTACAAACATTGGCAAATATAAATTTTCCACACACCAAAAAATGGCAGGTAGATCTGTAGTAATTTGAGATTGATGAAATATGTGAAAAATTGATTAATTGCCCCTGGTCTCTGCTTTTAACTAACCATATGCACAATGATTAATGACCACAGGTCCTCAGTTCATAGTTTTCATCTTTTATTTTAAGATATATTGGGGCGATTTACCAAATGTCAGAAGGTTTTTTCTTCTTATTTTTTCTAAACCGCTTTAATCTCTTTCTTCGCTCTTCGAATGAGTCGGCCTAGCACAGACATGACCCAGGCCAGCTGGCCCGGATGTCATTGGATCCTGAGACTGGTCAGGTCCTTAGGGTCCAGGCTTTGTTTCTGTGTGTGCAATGAAGCAGGACTCTCCCTCTTCTAGTCTTTCTCCTCTTTCCTACTTCCTCTCTCTGGAGACAAAGACCCTAACAGAGGCTTGCGTCTCTAAGGAGGGAGGAGAGATGGAGCTTTGCTATCAAAGCTTGTCATCTTGTCCATCCTCGCCATCCTAAGAAGCACATGGCATATTTCTGTTATACCCTGGGAGCTGCCTGCCAAAATACTAATGATCCGTCTGACATACTGATGTAAACAATGACAACACCCAAAAAACATGTGGCTGCATCTGATTTAATGTCTTTATGTGACAACATTCCGGAGGAAAGAGGATTTCATGTTTAAATTTACGATGTGAACATTGTGCGTATTCAGTGGTGTGTGTATTTTAATAGCGATTAAAGTCACAACCTCACTTGACCCCAGTAAAGAAGCTCTTACTACGCGAGACTTTGTGCTTGTTTGTGAGGTTAGTTTGTTTTTGAAAGAGTGGCCTCAGCGAAACCACCTCCAGAATAGTCATAAATCTCTCTCTTTTTTTCTCTCTCTGTCTCTTTAGGTTTTCCATGCGAACGTAGACCCCTCAGAGGTGGTCCTGAACCGGATTCCCCAGCCTGTCTTAGCTCGGTTTGTCCGCATCCGACCTCAGACATGGAAGAATGGAATCGCATTGCGCTTCGAACTTTATGGCTGTCAAATCACGGGTCAGTAAAACTCTCACCACACATCTTTCTCCAAGTCTGCACAGAATTCAAAATGTTTCAACAGCCCTTAAGGGAGCTTTTACTTTTAGATAAAAAATAATAAAATATTGAGAAAAACAACTTGTTCTTTGTCTTGGCATCACAAAAATAGTTAACCTATTCTATCAAAATAAACCACGTAACACATATTATAAAGGTGCATCAATGCACAAATTCCTGCCAGTCCTGAGTAAACTACAGCACGCAAAGTTTTGAAAAGGGCTTATTATATAATATCAAAGCCTAAAAAAGGTAAAATTTCGCAATATGTTTTGTTTTCGTAGATTGCACCACATATGTCTATAATATCTATATATACTGTAGATCTATAAGGGAAGTTTTCCTGTCTCAAGTGAACTTTCATGCGCAGCAGTCCCACAGATAATCCACGTGACAAATATTGTTCCAGACGCCCACCGTGTCCCTGTCAAGTGAGCTCAGATGTGTATTTATCAGAGCTCTTTAGGGTCCTGATTGAGTTTGGCTATTTATGGAGATGGGGAGATAGCAGTCACCTAATTCTGTTAGCATGTCCTGCAGCAGATGAAGGAGGTGAGCTGCTTTTGCACTGATGTTATCAGAGACATCACACTCCATCATTACGCTATTAAACAGTGATTCGCTCCTATTTTCGTCGACACTGAGCAGGACAAATGCACTTTTAGAGACGAGGTCTTTTTCAACACTGACACAAACGACGCTCGGACACGCCACTGGCCCCCATATTAGACCTGCTGCAGTCCCGTGGGGGCTGTTGTCCCTCGGGCATCCAGCCCAGAACAAGCTGCTTTCAGTGAGGCGTGTCACTGCCCTTCCTGTCTTTCCCGTGAAAGAGTGATGCTCAGACCGCGGGATATCTGGCAGAGCCGAGCCCATAAAGATGCCCGTGAAGCCATCGATCACGTTTGTGCCGTTAGCCTCGTTCTGTTTTTTTACTGCTCTTTCTGTCAGAGTGTGGGTGTACCTCTGGGTGTAATTCAACTGAGATTGTTAGGATGGGCTTGAACCAGATGCCCCAGCCTGTTTTCCTGTTCTTTTGTTCCATGTTTAAGCCATAGGCCAAAATCAATCATTTATTTCTGGTACCTTTTGTATTTGTGCCTGTTGAGCCAGAGAATGACTGTTTTGGGCTGAGTGGGTTTGCTTTTAACTCTGTAGAGGTGAACCTAGAAAAACTGGAACACAAAATTCTTCCTGTAATAAATCCTACACACAAACACCCACTCCGGGCGGGATGGACACATAAAAAACACACCCACACATGCTCTGTTTATTTATTATTTACTCCTAAGGCCTCTCTCATGACATAACAACATGAAACATTGATCTCTTCAGCCTTAAAATGTCAATTCCTCTTTGCCTCACCATAACTCGTCTGCTTTGTCCATGCTCCTCTCAGATGCTCCATGCTCCGAGATGCAGGGAATGCTCTCTGGCCTCCTGCCAGACTCCCAGATCTCTGCCTCCTCCATGAGGGACATCCATGGGGCCACAGGTGCAGCCCGGCTGGTGGCCAGCCGCTCAGGGTGGTTCCCTAGCCCCACGCAGCCCGTGGCTGGCGAAGAATGGCTGCAGGTGGACCTAGGTGTTCCCAAAACAGTTCGGGGCATCATCACGCAAGGGGCCCGTGGGGTGGACGGCAGTACCAGTGCAGAGAACCGGGCTTTTGTGCGGAAGTATAAACTTTCCCATAGTTTGAATGGAAAAGATTGGAGCTACATCATCGACTCAAAGACCAATCTCCCAAAGGTGAGAACAAAAAAATCTAAAAAATGATATAATTAAAATCAAATCAGATATTTTTAATTTTATTTTATTTTATTAAAAACAGTTAAGTCTGTCCTCTCTATTTCAGGTTGATCTAAATAATTATCTTCAGTAGATAAACTTGGTTTGGCCTGGTCTTGATCTTGGTCAAAAACCAGTTAGACCACCTTGAACCAGTAAAAATCCAGCTCAGCCACCTTAAGCATAGTATTTGAATGTTTTTCCAGCAGAAAAGTGAATGGAAGAATAAAACCGGAGTTGAATTAGGTTAATTAGTTAATCGTGCAAATTTAAATATCGTGGGTCGTTGAAAGGGCTACAGTAATGAACAGCTCACCAAAATCAGATTATTAGCAGACTCATTTCATTCTTTCCTGCTCATCTCAGCGACTCAGCATTTCACTTCTAGATTCCCAATCTCCCACTCTGAGAGCAGAATTCAATTACGCTGCAAGCTTTGATAACATTCCAGTGAAATCATCCACAGTTGTGTTAATTAAAACCTGACCTGCAGAGCTGCATCAGAGACTCGGAAATACAGAGAATATGCAGTAGCTTTCTTCTGTCAATCACACAGCTGGGCTAAAGTGCTTTTGTGATTCTGCTCCTACAGATTTTTGAGGGTAACACGCACTACGACACCCCAGAGATCCGCCGCTTTGACGAGATTGTGGCCCAGTTTATCCGAGTGTATCCAGAGAGGTGGTCTCCCGCCGGCATCGGAATGAGACTGGAGATACTGGGTTGTGACTTGCCAGGTAAGACCTGTGTAATTTTTGTGTTTTATTTACTAATTAGCTTTTTACTCTATGACTTTGGGCTTGACATAAAGCAGATTTATAATCATCACGATAAACAATTAATCCGCTGAGTAATAAAAGTTCATTAGCCATTGCATCTAGCAACTTCTTATTAATATATAATGCAAATCATGTGCGGCCACAGATGTGTGCATTCATTGGCTATTGGCAGCAAGTCGAACGAGGCTCGTATCATCCAGAATTTACAGTCAGAATTATCCGTTTTAATTAAAAATAAACACGATACCCCCGGCTGCAGCAGTAGAAAGAAGCGGAGCAGTCTTACAGCCTCTCTGTCACTTCCAGCTTTGCTCTCTGTCCCCGATGTCCTTCATATCTCCTCCTCTTGAATCTTTTACCTGTCACAGCATGACGGTCAGCCAAAAAGACACACGGCTGCTCCCTGTGGACCTGGCCTGGTCTTTATAAAGCGGCAGGCTGAGAGGCAGTAATCGACGGGCTGTCTTCATGGCTCTGTGTCTGCAAGAGCGCCAGGGGCGAAGGAGCATTAGAGGAACTGCTAGAAAGGACGTTGTGGGTGGAGGCCAGGGGAAGCCTCAGGGCTCAGTGCCCAGGTTTATTAGCATGGCAGGATTGCAGGAGGAGGAAGGCATGATGAAAAGTCAGACAGAGAGCCGGTGCTGGTTCAGGGTTAGTATGTGGCACTTTGCAGGCAGAGGATGAGATCCGGGATGAAAGCTTCATGTGTCATTGGCGGTGCTTGGTGCGATACTGGCACAGGTTTACGGAGCCTGTGGGCCATAAATGAATGAGAGCGCAAGATCAAGAGAGAGAAAGAGAGGATAATCAAAGCGGATGAAAAAAATATGAGAGGGATCAAAGCCAGTGAGTTAATGAGTGACGAAAAAATGGACTGACGGTCGATTGTGTTTGTGTACACACGGTTATGTTTGCGTGAGGGAATGCGATGACAGTGCGGTGAGGCTCCGCAGCGCGCAACTGCGCACCAGATGTTCGAGACACAGGGGGCTCAATCTACCCCACTCACTGTTGAAACTACAGCCCCAGTTCCTAATCTCCACAGTAAATCTAATCACATGCAGATCCTGAGACACACAAACACACTTGTGTGTTATATATACTTGCATGTGAGTTTGAATTGTGTGTGTTTTTCTTCCGCACTTTCTTTGTTTCCGCCCGGTACGCACAACATTTCGTTTCTCACCATCTGTTATGCACATACACAGTGATCGCTAACAGTACCGGTCCTCAAAGGAGCCGTTTGACAACAAAAAACATACAGGCCTTTGGTTTGAGTGCGATTGATTTAATTCGGCTCTCTAAAGCAAACCGTACTTTTGTAAATTGTGGTTGGTTGCAGCTGTGGTGTGAGGGTGAGTGAAGCAGGGTTGGAGTCTTTTGTTTCATGTTTTTTGATTTCATGTTTTGTATTTAGTTTGGTTTGTTTTTTGGGTTTGTTTTGTAATATATCTTTGGGCATGACAAAAGGGAATTAATAATAATCAATTGACGATTCATGAAGCCTAATGCATGTAGCAATATATGCGATATATATCAATACATGATGCAAATTATGTGCAACCAAAGGTGTGTGTATTTATTGGCTATTGGAAACAACATCACTCATCAAAGCAGATTTTACAGTCAGTCAGAATAATCAGTTTCATTAAAAAATAAACACAATGCTCCCAGCTACTTACATGTGACTTTAAACCCCTGTGTATTTTTCCTTCGTACTTTCTTTGTTTCCACACGTATGTATAACATTATGGCTGTTTCATTTCCTACCATCTGTTATGCACATCCACAGCGATCACTAACAGTAACGGTCCTCAAAGGAGACGTTTGACAACAAAAAACATACAGACCTACGTTGACGGCCTCGTTTGAGTGAGATTGTTGTAATTCGGCTCTCTAAAGCATATTGTACGTTTTGGTAAACTGTGGTTGTTTGCAGCTGGGGTGCGAGGGTGAGTGATGCAGGGGCTAGGGCTGATGTTGTTCTGATTTTGAGAGGCCTTGGGGATTTAAAGAGAGAGAGAGAGAGAGACGTTAAATATTCACAGGTCTACATCAGTCTCACTCCACTGCACAGAGATGTTTACGCCAATCACACACATCTGCCGCTGCCTTCAAAGTTGTATACTGCCCCGAACACACAAACAAACATTTAATATCATATAAAGAGAGGTTGAAACAAGTCATATCAGCACTGGAATGCTTGATTCTGAGTGGTATTACTGCATAAGTGTACATTTAAAAAGGAACATACCACAGTCTCTTTCTTCCAACATGCAAAAAATAATTCAGACTCGAATCAGTATGTAATGTCCCTTTATTTGGTAAGCAGCCATGTAATAAGCAGGATAATGCACAGTCATGTACACCATGTTGTGGTTCTGATCACCCTGACATGGTTTATTTAATGATAATGACCATTTAACTGTGCATTATATGTGTCAATCTGAAATTATATATCATTAAATTTAGCATAATGCTCTTACATACTGTACAAATACACATTAACTGAGGTCTTGTATTCTGAGCTGTGGCTAAGCTACGATTTTGTCCCCAAATCCCATCACTCTCCCGTAGAAAGGAAATGTAGAGTGAGGGACACGAGGAGAGAAATAATGAATCGATGAATAAATAAACAGAGGCGTGGCAGACAGACCTTGTGAGAGCAAGACCGTGAAAGACACACTGAGGGACTTTAGATATTTCAATCAGGCACCCTTGTCTATTATTCATTACTGGACTCACGTCAAGCCAGAGGTTCCTGTCTCTGGGAGAAAAGAGAGCGAGAGAGGGATAGAAAGAGTGAGGACAGTGACCTCTGCTGGGTGCAACGTGTCTCAAAATGGCAGGGGCTGCAGAAATACACCTTTATCTTAGTGTGCAACACTGCACTCACCTGGACTTCTCTCCCTGCTCAAGCTGAGCGGACGTACTGAGATTCAGGAGCACAGGGTTACTGCAGTTTAATTAGCTCAAGGAATAAAGAAGTAGCGAGCCAAATCTGTTATGAACGTTCCCATAAGGAGAAGACGGACCACTCATACAAAAATAATGGAAGAAATCACACCCCTCATTGGAGCACCTATTAAAATAGAAGTGCTGCCTTTCAGTTTATTTTTTTTTACTTGAACCAGCCTGAAAATAGCTGTATGAATTGAGCTAATAAATCAAAATTTATGATGCCATTGTTGTACATTTTATTGAAGATTTGAAATATGGTTTGGAAATCCTGACAGACTTTTACTGTTGAAGTATATAGGAGCTGTATTTTATGCCTATTACTTAGACATAAAGTGGCTGGCAAGTGCCAAGATGGTCAATGAATGAGCTGACTTGCCTTAAAAGCACTTGAGTTTTGAGTCTCGGTTCTGCTCTAACTTATTGCCCACACATGGTACTCACATAAACACACCATCCAAGGGTGAGCAAGAATGCCACACACCTGAAAGAGAGAGAAACAGAGCTCAGCATGTGCAGTGCCCTCTGATCACTTTCAGATGTGTGGGCGGGGCCTGTGGCTGTCCGTCGAGGGAACAGGGGGTGTGGTTTAGAACACAACGTTCCTTGCTTGGGCAGCTGGTGCTGTGATGGAAAATTGTTTCCATTTCTTTTCATCTTTGACAAGGAGTGTGTAATCACTTCTCTCTGCTTTCTTGCTGAGCTTCATCCTCTCGCCTAAACCGAGCTTCCCCCTTACCGTCTTTCACTGCTCTCTCTCTATCGGGATGGATGCATGTGAGCTGAAGGACAGCAGCTTCTCTCATCTAGTTAAATTGGCTCTTTGAAGTTATCAACCACATGTTTCTATTTAGTGTATTCCCCCTACACAACCCATGTTTGCACACAGGCATTTACCCACAAAGCCCACATGTCATTCTTCATATCCTCCCAGTGTAAATATTTAGGTTGATCTCCACTCCTCCCCTCCTCTTTTTCCATACAGCATGTCTTCCCAGCTCTTCCTTATATTAAGTGTGCACACTGTATGGTATTTCCAGTGTACAGTACAGCTCCATACCTGGAAATCCATTGGACCATTATGCTTAGGGTTTTTTGTTGTTGTTGTTGTTGCTTTTTCATATGAATCAAAACATATGAATTCATATGAAACACCAACTCGTAAAATAGCTGTTCTCTCATGAAATTGAATTTCGAGAATCTACTGAAACGTACTATTGCTTAATCGCAACATTTAATAGCCATCATTGTTTAACATATGCAACACATCTGTATATAGACCACTTTTAAGCCTTATGATTGAATGTCTGGTGCTAAAAAGCCCACCGTTGCATTTTAGCCAGGGTTTGATGCAGTGTACAGCTTGAAAAACAGTTTTGTTTTCATGTTGTTACTGTATTTTCTAAATGTTTGTATTCACTCTCCATCAAGCCTGTCAAAGACTGGTTTCATAAATCGCCACTGTTGTTTTGAAGCAGTGTTCTCTGAAGACATCTGATGTGAATATAAACTCTGTGAGCCTGAATATTTCTAGGCATGTGCAGCATATTTGATATCCATCACCTGGAGATGATTTGTTGGTTTAACTGAGCTCGTGAGGAAAGTCCTTATCAGAGGCCAAGCAAACAGGCCTGCCTGAACTCAGTGTTTGTCTGTGCGTTTGTATTTGGGGAATTTACCAGCTCAGCGATAACACGATAAACCTTCTGTTACTTTCTGTGTTCAAAAGACACAGAGACAAAAGCTTTAATTAGTTCAGTGCTGCTGGAAAACGGCTTTGTTATTGAGTTCTGGAGGCCAAAAGCCTTGTCTTTTAAGTTGAAAATGTTTAATTGGGTTGCATGTGAATAACCGTCAGTCTTAAAGTATGCGTTGTGTTGTGACTAAAATACACTCACATCAGCTTTTGATGATCACTTTCACTGCTCTGAACTGACTCCTGTTCTGTGTTTGTTGCTCCACACAATCTCCCAAACGCGCATCAGTCTTTGTTTTCCCTTGTAATGCAGTGTCTGCTCAAGATCTCAGTCAGGCGCTGAAGTACGGTCATTCCGCCTGCCAGGGGCATAGATTTACTCCAAGGCTTTCTACATAATTGAACATTTTTTCCGTCTCGCTATGAAAACGCTGAGTCAGAGATTGCCGAGGCTCAGCGGGGCCCATGAGAGAGGAACCAGAGCTGACTCTGCTCTCTGCCCTGAATCCGGAGGTTAAAAACAAGGTAATCCTTCAGGGTGAGCAGGAGTGACCCCAAAACTAGCCCTCGCTTGTAAATATCTGGTCTGTCTTTTAGACTTGGAAACATTTCATGGCCTTAATGTGTTATCAGGCTGTGGAGGAAATCTCAGGCGACGCCCAGAGAATTCTGGGATCCAGATCAATTGGCTGCGTCAATAGAGCTTTAGAGCATATTGGAAATCTATTGCCGTGTCTTGCTCTGATCCATAGCTTAAGCTTCAGGTATCATGAGAAATCAACAGCATATTTCACACAGAGAGTGAATAGAAATGAGTGTCATTTTAAGAGAAATATCAGATGTCCGTCTTCAAATTTTTATGAATAATATAGAAAATTGTAAAGTTTTTCTAAACAGACAAGTAAATGAAAGCACTTGCTTGATCAGCATTGATACCATGATACTTGGCTCATCCTGTTAACAAGGGAAACATTCACTACTGTTCAAAAGGTCATCAGTAATATGATTTTTGAAAGAAACTTATGCTTCTATTTAGTAAGAATGCATTAAAATGATCAAAAGTGACAGTCAGGGCATAACGCTACAAGGATTTCTATTTCAAATGCTGAAATAGGTTTCTGCAAAAACATTAAGTAGCACAACTGCTTTCTAGATTAATAATAGGAAATGTATCTTGAGCAGCAAATCAGCATATTAGAATGATTTCTGAAAGATCATGTGACACTGACGAATGGAGTAATGATGCTGAAAATTCAGCTTTCAGTTATTTTAAATTGCAACAATATTTCACTATATAAAAGTGTTTATTGTTTTTTAATCAAATAAATGCAGTCTTGGTGAGCACAAGAAACTTTCCAGGTTTTAAGTGCTAAAATCAGGTGCATCTAGCAACCAAGAAAACGTGAAAAAGTTTAACCCAGTAACTTTGTTTTAGTGAGCTTTTGCTGCGAGCCTCTGAAAAAACGATTGACCCCTTGTAACGTTGCTAAGGGATCGTATTACAATAATGCAAACAGAGGTTTTTAGCAGGTAGGAGCGGTAACGGCACAGATCTGTTAGGGAAAAGGGGGCAGTGAGTAGCAGCTCATTTGCATTTAAAAAGGCAGACACGAAAATCAGCCTGTTTCTGCTTCCACTCAAAATAACCATTTTCAAAAAGATATAATAAATGATCTGTGGGGCATTTGGAGCTGACATGTCACAGACACATTCTGGGGACACCAGACTTATATTGCATATTATAAAAAGGGGCATAATATGTCTCCTCTAAAAAGTTGTACCAATCGCAAACGTTTAAACAGTGGTGTACATTAATTAGGACAGCAGTGTCTCGCAGGTGTGTGCATGTGTGACTAAAGAATGAAAGGTGTGTTAGGTAAGTGAACGAGAGCTCTCAGTTCCCAGATATCCAGGACTTGCTGAGAGGTTAATTGCATTTGTAAAGGGCAGAAAATTAATAGAGTTTAATGTCAGAAGCAGCCAGCTGGTGCATCCCTTTCATGTACGCACCCGCTTATAGAAATTAATAACATATTAATATTACAGTAGACCTCTCCTTTTCATGTTGTGCTAAAGTGTCTACATGATTAGTGTTACGCCGCTCACGTATTTGCCAATTAAGCAGGGAATTGTTAAGAGTAATGACATTAATGACTTTAAGAGCTGACAATCATTACTCATTTACGCCTCGTTGTCTCTAAATCTTCATTCGCTCGATCCCCCGCGGGGAACGAAGAGAGATGCAACGGCTGATTTAACATTTTCTGTCATAACAAATTATCACCGCAGAAACCACGCAAGAGCACTGTTGCAATCGCCGACTCTGAAGTTTTTGTTGCCATCTGGCTTGTGCTGTTTTGGCCAAAACACGCCATTAATTCAAAGATGATAGGTGTGGAGAGAAAGAAGAGAAATCAGGCTAAAGGAGTGAATTTTATTGTTGAAAGTTAGCGATAGGCTGTGTCAGTAGAAGGAACCTCTTTAAAGGTTTCGTGACTCATGGAAAATAGCTGTGGTAACTGTGGTTTCACATTTAAAGGCACTGTGGGTAACTGGTACAGTAACTGCAGTGGTCCGAGATGTAATGGTAGTGCTGATGAACGTTTATTCTACAGAATATGCTTTCTCTCTTTCTCTTTCTTAGAGCATTTCACAGTAAATAGTTCTCAGATGCGCAGAATTTTTTCTAGTTGTGGTTTTGTAATATTTCTCTTATTGTAAACGCTCAGTGTGTGCATGTGGTGCACTGCGCATTTTTAATGATCTCAGTCTGTTTCACGTGTGTCTGGTGGTTGTGGCCACTTTTTGGAGGACAGATGCTGGTGTGCATGCATGCCTGTGTGATTATTCTGCCATTTCATATCTGTAAGTGTTAGGGAGACTTGCATATAAATCAGATCTTTTTTAAAGTGCCTCACAAGCTTGACTTATTTCTAATATGTGCTGTTTTTTTTACTTTCTTTTAGAATCTACCACTATTCCAGACACTGCAACTCCTACCCTCCCTCCTCAGGAGACAAGTACTGCCCACAGGACACCAGGTAATCAAACAGAGCACCTTACCAGAATATATTACTGCAGTGAATAAAATCAGATCTCATTACACAGCGGAAATCAATAAATTCAATCTTATCTATGTGTATTACCAAGACTCAGAACCTTACTGACATGAAATGAGAATATCAAGTAGAGCATGTCTTTCTGTGTGTTTAGATAAGCAAGCATTTCGGTATATCACTCATACACGTTTATTTACAGTGGTCTTTAGTGTAATAGCAGCCTTGCTTGTCCCAGAGCTCTAATAACAGATTGCTGCCCCTCCATTTGTACACACTTATGTGTTGATGAGTAGAGGCTCGCAGCATGAACGCTAACATTATGCTAACTAGCATAGCAGCATGCCTTTGGATGGATGGCTGCCGGAGGCCCGCTAAATGCCGAGGCACAGCGCTCCATGTAGATGAGGCTGTCGGTTTCTGCATGTTAACACAGCAGCAGCAGAGCCAGTCAGTGCACATAAAGTGAGGCAGGAATCTGTACATATTTACTAAAATGACAACTTTCTCAAATACAGCGAGATTGTAAACTTTTACAGGCACCGATACTGGAATCTGTCACATACGGTGAGATAAAGGTCTTTAGGGATACACCGAGAAATAATCTGTGTATGGAAAATTATACAAATCTGTTTGTATGTAATGGATAAAATACATGAGCACAAAATGCATTTACAGTAGAAATGTGTAGGCATTACACCAAAATAATTTTAAACAAAGTATAGTACAGATTTCATGAGGCACAGTAAGTTTGTGTTATGGGAGAGCAGGGTCTGAGGTCAGGGAAAATGAGTATAATCTGGTTTGCTCTCTCTTTCTCTCTCTTCCCAGCTCCCACCACTCTTTCGTCTCTGGGTGGTCTGTGTGACTTTGAGCAGAGTATGTGTGGATGGACCCATGACCCCATGTCCGAGCTGAAGTGGTCTCTATATAGTTCCTCTAGTCCTAGTCTGGACCTGACAATGGGATCTGACAGTAAGTCCATCCTAATAAAATATATTGCATTGCCTAAAACAAACTAACAAATGTATATAGAATAATCTCTTCGAAAACAAACATTGGGAATTTTGGGATAGCGATGGGAATATGGTGAACTGAGAAGACAAGTGTGCTTGTTTAATAAGAATTACTGAGAAAATAAACATGGACAGTGGTAGAAGGTCTGAAAAAAAGTTTATTGCTGTATGGTGCATAAAAGACCTTACTTTGCCCTTGTCCTCCCATGTACACACGCACCAGCGCTCACCTCTCATATTCCATCCATCCATCTCATTACTGGTGTGTAATTAATGTGATGGTTGAAATCTGGGAATAGTATCTGTCACTCTCTCAGTCCATCCTTGTTCCTCCTCTGGGAATTTCTTCCTCTCTTCATATCCCTGAGCTTGCCTGACCTTTATCAACCTTGTTTGAAAAAAAAAAAAACATTGGTGTGCTTTGCTAATTCTAAGCATGCACACGCACAAATGTACAGTTTGCCGTGTCCCCCGTGCTTTCTTTGAGCACTTTTGAGGCTGTTAAAACAATCTTTGCTGTTTTCCACATGTCAGGGTTTAAAGAGAGATCCAGGAATCAAAAGGAAAGAATCCTCTCCTGTTTAAACCATTCCCAAACTAAAAGCGCCCCCAAGCTCAAGACCTTCTCTTGTGTTTCTTCACTCTTTTACACCAGGGGTGTCACTGCACATTCCTCACCTTCTCCAAACAAACTGTGCAGATCCTGTAATGCAAAAATTTCAATTTCACATGTTGTTGCGGTCTGAAATGTCTGAAACAATTCATAACACAAGTACACAATGCATTCCTAACATTGTTGCGAGTAGTCTTTAGTACAGCAGCAATAGTCCGTCAGGTCAAAGGGTCAATAAAATATACCTATATATATATATATATATATATATATATATATATTCCACCGTTATAACAGTGATTTTATTTTTTTTCTTCTATG
>JAUMHP010000057.1:6061605-6075932 GCA_032361065.1 Enteromius trimaculatus
ACTTTACAATTAATTAATAAATACGACTTTTCCCTCAGTAAATTCTTAAATTTGCTGCTTAGTAAGGTAGTTAAGTTTAGATATTGGGTAGGATTAGGATGTACAGCACAATAAGGTCATGTAGAATAAGGCATTGATATCTGCTTAATGCACTAATAAATAGCTAATGTTCTAGTAATGTACATGCTAATAAGCAACTAATAGGTGTAATTGTAAAACAAAGTGTTGCCATATACATGTCTGTAATTGTAAATAAAAAATTGGAGGCGAAAAGAGGCAGAAATGGGCTTCCACCGTTTTACCAGTGATTTTATTCTTTTTTTCTATGCATACTTGTGAAGTATGTTTCTGGCTCCACTTCCCAGGATCCCTGGACAAAAGCTGCTCAACTCATTCACTTTATAGCACAGTTCACTCCAATAAAACGTCACAGTAAGCTGTGTAGGTCCTGTGGCTCCTGGAACAGCACTCCAGAGTGTTCATACCCCAGTGTTTTAACTATGAAACTGAAAAACCAGAGGTCCAGAAAGGGTTAATACGCAGTCAGCCTAATTAACTCTAGGTGTAGAAGGTCCCAGAAGTACATTTCTCTGCCCTCTAGTTACTTCACAGGCACACCAACCCAAGCTAAACAGCCACTGAGCTTTGGTGAACTGTCCCTGTGAAAGTTCAAACAGAGGAAGTTCTTTGGCATTAATTAAATGCATAATCTATTAAGGAATCTCAGTGACAGCCTCATCTGATCTCTGATTTCAGTGCTGTTTTAAATAAGTTTGGGATGAGAAATGTGTCAAAGCAGGGTGAACAGAAATAAATGACTATGGCATTTCTCTGTGCATCAGTGGAAAGTGGCTTCCGTATTATAGCTGAGGCAGCGTGGGTAATGATGCTAATTTTTGGTGCCATCCTGTCCAGTCCGATCACTCACAAAGTGTTTCCCAGCCTCCTCTCTGATCATCGTTTTCTGCTTTTCCTCTCTTCTCCCGTTCATTTTTTCTTCCGCTTTACTGAGATGTCCACATTGGGATATGACAGAGATTGTGTTGTAAAGACTCTTTCCTCTGAACACAGAGGGGATGTGCTTTTATGTCAGAGCTGATTTTCTGCTTCCACTGTAAAAAACAGATTAATTATTTATTATTTTGCAAGCATAAAAACATATCAGACTGTTTAATACAGTGTAAAAAAACTGAAAAGGGGAGAAATAGAAATGAGCTTACAGTGATTCACTTAGCAGGACATGTTCCTGGATCTACATCCTGGATAGGGTTTGGAGAATTAGCAACGTGTTTCTTTAACAGCAATGTTGTTCCAGGACCAACAAAAGATGTTTAACATCATCACTTCATTTTATTCTCTCTACAGATTCTGGAAATTTCCTGTTCGTGGAGACGAGTCCTAAGTCCGAGCCACAGCGTGCGAGGTTAATGAGCCCTTCTGTGGGACCTGAGCGTCGTCCTGTCTGTCTGCTCTTCTATTACCAGCTGCAAGGTGAAGGTCAGGACAGCCTCCGTGTGTTGCTCCGGGACGATGACCAGGAGGAGACGCTGCTCTGGGCGCTGAAAGGAGACCAGGGGCCCATGTGGAGAGAAGGCCGCACCATCCTGCCTCAGTCTCCTAAAGAATATCAGGTATGACAGATATTGATAGAAATATAGGATGAACTGACAGCAGTAAGACAGTGAATGTAGTCTTTAGTTCTCTGCCTTTTCTCTTTAATTTGTAAGGTTGTCATCGAGGGCTTCTTCGAGCGTGGCAGTCGAGGGCACATCTGGGTCGACAACATCCATATGAGCTCCAGCATCGAGCTTGAGCAGTGTACACGTAAGTATTAACATCTGGGTCTTTCTTTGTCTCACTGTCTTTCACTCTTTCAACTGTCATCCACCATATTTGTCACCTGCCAAGCACCAAATGCAAGTGAAATATCTTTGATGAGTAAAAAACTGCTTTTACGTTAAGCCTGTAAGCCATTAATCTGAAGAAAATAACATAAGAATTTGTATATACTTTTATTCCTGTTTAAATACTTATTTTATATGAAAACAATGTAAAATTAGCAGGTAAAAAATATTTGTAGCTTTAAAATAAAAAGTAATTCTGTTTTCCCCTGTGTCATAAAACGATCCGTTCTGCTTCCCATGCCCACCCTACCCTTACCATTCAAGCCCAAGAAAAAATGAATCACACAGAAAGTGTTTTTCAAGTGCTCAGCTCGCACAAAAAAACTGAAAACTAGGCCACACTCACCCTGTGGGCTCTGATCCCAATCTATGTTTCATTAGTTTCTTTTCCTTCTTCTTTCTTATTTGTAAACAGAGCTTTCCAGAGCCATGCCAGAGAATCACCAGGCAGGCCTGCTCTCGATGGTGTAGCTTTCCACAAACAGGCATTAATGTCGAACAAAGCACTTCGCTACACAACCAGTCGCTAACAATGCAGCGAAGGTTATTTACTGAGCAAAGCATTGCCGTTCCCTCTGAGAACGTGTGACTTATTATATTTAAACTAGCAGAAGCAGGATTAGTTATGAATCAAAATCTTAGCTGTCATTCACACTTTCATTCAGTTGTTCACGCACACACTTCCGCCACAGGCCCCCAGCTTTGGGACTGCTCTTATTAATTAAAGCTGTTCGATGTGTATGCGCCAGCCCTGCATCGCTGCCAAATCTGTCCCCTGTCTCTCTGCAGAGTTGCTTTTTTTAAAGCGACAGCATTCCAAACATTCTGAACTGGCATTCTGATTCTCTGGCACTCCATGTGTGTGTGTGTGTGTGTGCACAGCTTGCCAAAATGACACACAGCCCAATCCCATTTCCCTCCTTTCTTTCCTTTTGCCGTTTCTCCTTAACCTGTGTTTGTCATTTCAGACCTCTCTGAGTTTTTAGGGTGTTGTGTTAATAATTTTAAATATATATTCAAGGGAGCTGTTATGAATTCACTCAGGAAATGTTCCTACATGACAGAGATAACTCAGATAGGTGTCTTGAGATATCGGGATATTTTTAGACAGTTGTAAAGTAGGATTTTAGAGAGTTAGTGAAATGGTTAACATCGCTCACAGCACCTCAGAATTAATTTTGTCAAGGAATTGGAGCTGCAGAGTAATTTATTCATATGATATTAATCGTACTCAGTCACATGTGTCAGAATTCCATCTGCACCGTTGTTATTTATGTGAATATTTTTCATTTGTGCCAGTTCTTTAACTAATCTTTCTTTTTTCCCTCTCATTTCAGAACCCTTCGCTGCATTCCCCCCTGAAATGACTGGTGAGTTTTCTGGCATATTGTCATTTCCTGTGCCAATGTTTGTGCTTCCTGCTTGTTGCCTAGCAGCTTGCATCACCTGAAGGGCTTTTGATAATCATTGTACTTTTTGTTGAGCTTCACACCAGCAGCACACAGAGATTCTGTAATGTCTGCTTCCAGTCCCACAACAAAGTTTAAATGAAGTGTGATTTAGCGCCGATGGAGTTTGTGTGTTTATGTGACGTCTGTGCTTTTATGTCAAATCATTGCTGTCATGATTATTGTCTTCACTATCATTGTTGTCATATGTATATTTAGAGCAAGGGCTTAATCCCAGCATGCATCTGTAGCCCCACATCACATGCTCTGTTATATGGTGTCGGTATCATGCCTAAACCTCATCAAATGGGTGGTTTTTGTATTGCATCTAAAATATATAAATTGCTATTGAAGGTGCTTTATATATATATATATATATAGAGAGAGAGAGAGAGAGAGAGAGAGAGAGAAATAGACACATCACCTGTCTATTTGTTTTTAAAAACTTGATACAAAACTTACCTGAAAACTCTTTTAAAACTATTTGCCTCTCATCTCATCCTCTGGGGTAACATTGCAGTGTTGTTCTTCATCAAATTTTAAACTGGCCAATAAATACATGAATTTTTGAAGTTACTATACTAACAATTTTAAAACAGTGTAATGAGAACAGCAAAGACTCTACATTGGTGGTGTGTTGAGCTGCTGTGCTGCTATGGATGTCATGTTTATTCCCCCACAGCTGTATGATTGCGGTCAATCGGATTCAGCTGCAGTGGAATAATCCTCATACACTCCATTTTAAATGATGGTGGAGCACACAAGCCCACTAATAACGTATTCCTTTAGTAACTACCTCCCTTTCTTTTAATTGAAGTGGAAATGATTCCCAGTGTAAGTAGATTCATTTTCCCATAGCAGTCAGAATTCCTAAATTGCATGCGCATTTATGCATAGACAGGAGAAAGATGAAATTGAGGGAATAGGAAGAGTGATTGCTGAGGTTTGTGTGCATGTGTGTGTGTGTGTGTGTGTGTGTGTACACACATGTGATGGGTGAGCAGTTTTCATGCACTGCTGGGTTGGGTTCATGGAAGACTTTGGCTTGAGGCAGAGGAAGCTGGCACAGATCCATGCATGCAAGCAAACAGAACTTTCCCCCAAACGAAAAAGCTACCAAAAACACACACACACACACAAACACACTAAAATACAGACTCGCCAATATACTGCATTACAAAAGAGAGGCGGTGCTGACATCAGCCGGTGTCTTATTACACTATGCTTTTATGGCCTTTGAATTTGGTTGCATATGAAATTACCTCAGATACCACAATCTGTTCACAACCCATAAAACATTTCTGCACACTTAATGTCGAAAGTCAGTCCAAACAGTAATTCGCGTAAAGGCCAGGTGCATGTGCATTTGCGTGTCTGTGTTTGTTTTGTTTGTATGCAGCACCAAATCAGAGCAAAATCATTCACGTACAATCCAAGATGGCTTGAAGCTATGCAGTCTGCATGCCTCTCTACCCCAAGCCAACTCTTCTGTGTCTCTCCACCAGGGGAAGCCTCACCTGGCTGGAGCGACCCCACTGTTGACACGACAGTGTCCCTGCAGCCCATGCCCACCTACTGGTATTACGTAATAGCCGGAGGTGGCGCCATTTTCCTCCTGGGCTGTGTCACGTTGGTCATGGTGCTGTGTTGCCATCGCTACCACCTGGCGGCCAAGAAGAGCCAGCACTCGGTGTCCTACCAGAGCACGTACACGGGACAGTACACAGGCGGCGGCCCCGGGGGTCTCTCCGGACCTGGGGTGGAGCCGATGCTAACTATTAGGTTAGAGAAGCAAGAGCCCTGCTCCCAGTGTTGAGAGGACACTAGTGAACCACCTCCTCCCGCAGGACACCTAGGTAGTGTCCTATAAAGTCAAGGATGAGGTACAGAAGAAGTGGACACGTAAGCACCAGAGTTGTGGAGTTTTCTGTGAGTCTTTTGTGGAGCTCCAGTACTAGGAAGGAGGAGATCTGCTGTGCCGAAGGGACATCCAGCCAAAATCCTGACTGGCAGGGACACCCTTTCCCCTTCTCTCTCTCTCTCTCTCTCTCTCTCTTTGGATGGGAACCTTACTGTGAAAAGCTCTAATCTCCTGTTCATGACCAATCCTATTGTACAGTCAAGAGAACTCGGCAGCTTTGCCAAATTCTGAGGAGAATCTGCAAACAGCGATGGGAGGGAGTTATCGGTACAAAAAAGGACAACTTTTACTTGCATGTGTGCCGCATCTCATGTGAACAGAGGAACACTTGAGGCTTGAGATGTTTGACAAGAAGTTTCAAAGAGACAAAAGCATGAACGTCAAGCACTCTGGGACAAAGATTGCTGGAGAATCTGTGTCTCTTCACAGGATGTGTGTGGAAGGGTTAGGTACCATATAATGTATTGAATTTTTAAACTCCTGGTACCTCTACAAAGTGCTTACGTTATGAGGACTGGTCCTTTTATCTTTCTCTAAGAGCTTGAGTAGAGCAATGGATTCGGTCTGTTCCAGTGATCTGTTCGGTCTCCTTTGACTATTGAATGAAGCTTCTTAAAAGCATTTTGAAGGCGGTTTGTTTTTCGAAAGTTAATTTTGAGTATCTGTCAGTATGTGTCTATATATAACTCTTTTTTTTGAAAGTCACTGGGGCTTTGGCACTTACAGTACGTCTGAAGAGATACGGTATGTTTTTCGCCTATATGCAAAGGTCACATGACCCCGCCTTAGCCAGCCTTCTCCTCTGATTGGCCGACTGACTGGCACAACATTGGCCTTAAGACGCTTCAGTGGCATTGGGCTAGTTCAAGCTGATCACTGTTCTCATTTATTATTTAATCCTTTCGTATTCATGCTCAGCCGAGATGAACCGAAGTGCATATGCAGCTCACCGATGCACTGACTTTATTTTTATAGCTAACGCTAAAGCGGTGTGTATTTGTGCATTGTTTCCCCAGAGATTTTGATTACACATAGTCTTGAAAAAGAGCAGAAGCGGAGAGCTTTGTAAATCTGCCAAATGTCAGAGGGTGCAAGAGCGCTTCGCTAGCTGATTTTGCTTCAGGGAGCGAGTTGGCACATTAGCATGTTAGTTGGAGCCCATTTCCAAGCCCACCTTCTATAGTGTCACTCAGAACACCTGCTGATGTCTTACTGAATTACTAACCAACCTCTTATCTGTAATTTTTGGGGAGCTTCTTGCCAATTTATCAGTTGAGTTAGCAGACTGGGAAAAACGTAATTAGCATTTTGTGTTATTAGCATTATTTGCGTATGACAATCTTGTTGTCGATTTTTTTTTTTTTTCATCTTTTAACGCATCAAAGCATACTGTATACGCAGGAGAAAGTTTTCGAATGCACTTTAAAATAATTTTCCCTGTGTCCTGGTGCGAGTATTTGCTTGATCTCTTTCATGTGCCGCTTGAAACGTAGCGGTATACCTCTGAAGAGAAAACCATGCTATGGTCTGCAGTGTTCTGTCATAGTACATAGTGTTCAGTGTTCTCCTCTGTACCAAACAAAAACAACAAATAGGCGCCATCAGAGCTCAGGGTGGAAATTCCCCCAACAAAGCATTTTCCTCTTTACTCATAAAGACTCTGAGGCTTCATCCATTACTGAAAGCATCTGTCAGGAGGGCACGTCAGATTTTGGCTTCCTCTAAAGCAACTGGGATGAAAGGAGAAAGTAAATCCTGATATCTTGTTATGGCCTCCATCTGGCAATAGGTGAAAATAATCCCCCATCACGGACGGGCTGGCCCGTTTTCGCCCGTTTATCTGCTCTTCGCGAAAGAATGTGTGGGGAGATGGAAGGCGAGATCAAAGAAAAGCATGCTCTAAATATAGACCTCCTCTGCAAAATCCAGGGTCTGAAGGGGTTTGTTTAAAACACAAAAGCACATGAAAGATCCTCGCAGACAGCAAGAGAGACCACCTGACCCGGCAGGCCCATTGTAGAGCATTGTCTCCTCTTTTCCCACCTAATCCTCTATACAGTAGAGTGTGTTCTGGGGAGATGGGACACACTGCAGCTTTTCACGGTAGACATCAATTCAGCTCAGTTTTGAGTCATGTGGTCTCTGTTGCACCGCCATATTGTGGTGCAAATCTCTCGCCTGTTCAAGGCCGAATTTACGATATGCAACACATTTTATTTGTTTCTGTGCCCCCCAGTCGAATGTATATCAACACAAATGCCAAATGTGTCTGTCTTGTCTCGTCTTGAGCAATTATACCATTTGACTCAAGCAGGAAGAGTCCTGTTCATATGCCTGTGTGATTATTATATGAATTTATATCAAGCTTTTAACTCTAAAGTCGTGATTCTGTATTTTGTTTATTAGTTTGAATGTATTAATTAATTTAAATGAATTTTATTCATTTTTCTCTTTGCTATTTAATCTGAGTTGCTAAAAAATGACATGCATATTGTGTTTTTTAATCTACTGTGGCCCAGACTTCCTTTGAACCTTTTCATATTTCTAATTAGGTAATGGACCAGATTACATTTTATTAAGCCCGTTGTAAGCATTCTTGCTGGGAGTCTTTTCCTTTTGCTGTCTCTCAAAAGATATTAATGAGCAAAAGCACTCAGAGAGGCCTCATATGATGCCAAGAGTCTGTCTCTGATAGTACCTGCACAAAACAGCATATGCTCTCACCCCTCCTCAGAGACAGAGACAGGAAAAGGCGGTAAACGTCTAAAGTGTCTGTCTGGAGAAACTGAATTTTAATGTGCAAAAATACTCCAGGTTGTAAAATCTTTATGTTTTGCATAAAAAAAAAAAAGTCAAATATTCCATCTACAAAATTTGAACTTGATTAAAACAGTTTGTCTATGAAGCATTTAATCGTGTTTACTGCACATGGCTTTTTGATGTTCATTGTGTCGACATTATGCTTAATTTGCCTACAAGTTCTGATGGGTTTGTGGTTGTCCCTTGTGAATGTGGGGCTTTGACCCTGCCATCTATATAAGCTTTTTCTTTTCTCTCTACGACAGCATTTCAGCCTGTTTAAATACATACAGTATGAGGTATATTTTAGCCTGTTGAATTTCGTGGTCTTGGAAATGTTGTATGGAATGTTACAATAAAGGGATATTTTTCTACAAACTGCAACTAAAGTGGTTTGTGCTCTCTTTTTTATGGGTGTTTGATGATGTATAACAGATTCTGCACCTCCATAGCTACAGCTGTTTTTAACAAAGTCTGTGTGATCATCGGTGTACGGCTTTTGCTGTTAATGTTGGCCATTTTGTGCTCACACATTGTTACTGGCTCATGGAGCAATAATGTTCTTTAGTTGGAATACTACAAAAGAGTTTTTTTTGTATATGCATTTTGACATTGAGTGTTTCATTTGGGTTGTTTTTGTCTTCCAAACAGAGCGAAGACATGAAGACCTTGGAAATAAGCGCCTGTTCAGTGGCCGAGAGCACCTTGATCAAGGTAAATCTATTCATCAACCTTCAAGCGTAGATTGGTCGTGAATGCCTATCCAAATGCATTAAAAGGACACAGTTCTGCTTATCGAGTTACCTTTGGTAGTCTGTGCCATAACAGAATGTAATATTATTCAGATAGCTTGACATATGTGACCCTAGACCGTAAAACATAAAGGGTTGATTTTTTCAGATATTTTTTATCTGAAAGATAAATAACTAAGCTTTTCCAATTATGTATAGGACAATATTTGACCAAAAAACAACTATTTAAAAAACTGGAATCAGAGGGTTCGGAAAAATCTTAATATTCAGAAAATGGTCTTTAAAGTTGTCCAAATGAAATTCTTAGCAATGCATAATACTAATCAAAAGTTAAGTTTTGATATATTTACGTTAGCAAAATTTGCAAAATAGCTTTATGGCTACATGACCTTTACTTAATATTCTAATGATTTTGGCATAAATTAAAAATAGGTAATGTATTGTTGGCTATTGCTATAAATATACCCATGACACTTATGACTGGTTTTGTGGTTCAGGGTCACATATACAAGAATACAACAAACCAACCAGATTCACTTTAAGCTTTTTAGAAAGCTTTGGCTTTGCTACAACAGCAGCTGACTGGAAAGAGAAAAGTACCTGCAATACTACCAATGCGTCAATTGTTCTGACTTTTAAAAAGAACCCTGCAAAACATCTTTTATTAAACACTATTTTATACTTGGAAAGCAAAACTTTAAGTCTGTTTTCAGGGTGCCTGCGTTCAATAATTCAGTAAGTGAAAAACATTTTATTAGAGCGCAATGTAAAATCTACCGTTTTATCTCCTGTTTCCAGGGTTCCCGTTCCCTGCCTGGACCACACCCAACCCCTCACGAGAACCTCCAGTGACACGGATCTCAGAGAAGGACAACGCCTGGCTGTACACCCTTGATCCCATCCTGGTCACCATCATCGTTATGAGTTCCCTGGGCGTTCTGTTAGGAGCGGTGTGTGCTGGGCTCCTGCTTTATTGCACCTGCTCCTACAACAGCCTGTCGTCCCGCAGCACCACCACGCTGGAGAACTACAACTTTGAGCTTTACGACGGCATCAAGCACAAGGTGAAGATCAACCAGCAACGCTGCTGTTCTGAGGCCTGATGGCAGCCGATCAGTAGAGGCGCTCTGTCCACTCGTGAACTGGTGCCGGCCTGATCCAAAACTGTGAATGGACCTCACGCCGCTAATATAGGGCTGATCTCTGACCGGGATTGTTGAAGGATCACTGGGAGCATAGAAGCTTTCTGTGGACAGCTCAGTGGGAGCGAATTGCGATCAACACATATCAACCTAATGATTTTCCACCCTTCAAAAAAGAAAAAGAACTTTAAAGAAATGTATATTGCTATAGATTTGTAAAGAAAAATACAATCTAATAATGCTTAATGGAAGTTAGAAGAGAGGGAGAGGCACTAGGACTAGAAGACAGATTGCTTGTGAAATCTCTGCCTCCATTGTGTGAACGCTGTGGCCTAGAATATTGTGGACATTTGCTTTAGTTTAGACTTGCTTAAGTTCCCATCCCATCCTGTCTTTTGCCACTTTTCACAACCATTTTGAAGTGTCAACGCCTCTTATGAATGTTTTCTACTTCAGTTCAGTCTGTTTGTAGCATATTGTTTTTGTTGTGGCCGTTAGACAACGAGAAAGAAAACACGCTGTATTACGTTCAGAAAAATCCTTTTAGATTGAAGTATTAGGATTGTCTTTTGTGTCTTTTTTCCTTTATTTTTAATTTTTTTGCTTCAACTGTTTGATTTCTAAGCACATAGCGACTCTGTGCTGACAATTCAAACTTATTTATTGCAACCTATGGATTGCTAAGGATTCAGAGCCACTGAGCTAAAGAGAGTGGAAAGAGAGAGAGCATCTTCGGTTCTCTTTACCCTATTCTTGAAGTAACAAAGACTCAAGCTGGCAAAGCGACTTTGGTGAAGGAGCTGGAAAATCCCCAAGCCACTTTCATATACAAACAATCGAGCCTTAAGCAAACTGTTTTGGAGGAGAGCCATTCTGAAACACCAGTCCTTGGGTTTGAAGCCACTGGGTCCTCGGAGGAGTCAGGCCTTACACATGCTTTCTTTCATTTCACCTGTCTGTTTACTCCATGGTTTATTTCGGGCTGCTGAAAATGAAGGATGACAAGACCAGGTTTGGTGCAAGCCTGAGAGAAGGGTGAGAATTCGAGGTGAAGAGCGCGATAGAACGAGTACACACATGGGGAATGTGTGTGTAAATTTCTTTATTGTACCTCAGACTGGCCTCTCGCTCCCCAGAGCCACGCAAGGAGTTCTGTTGACTTGTGGATAAGCGAGGGGGGTGGAGGGGCCCGTCTTATTAGGGCGTGGGGAAAGCAGCTGGAGACACGGATTGTTCAGTTTTTGGGAGAGAGCGATGAAGAGGGGGAGATTGTGTGTATTCAGCTCGGTTTTCATTGGACTCTGTTGACTCTTTTCCAAGTGCCTTGGAGCTCTGGCCTGTTTTGGCTTTGCTGCAGAGCTGTGATAGTATTACCTCGTCTGTCTGGGACAGGAGGCCAACACCAAAAGACATGGAGATCCCGGCACTGGTCAGAACTTTCAAAAATTGTTGTTTGTAGACTTTGTACAGAAAAAAAAGTTCTTTTTTTATTGTTATTATTATTATTTAATAAAGTATGATTAACGATACTTGTCACTGGTGTGTTTTTTTTTATAGAAGTCTATCATCTATCTGTCTACACTGTAAAAAAATATAAAAATTGAAAAACCAGCAGCTGTGGTTGCCAGGATTTGACTGTAAAAAATATGGTAACGACGTTTTAGGTTTTACAGTTCTAATTAAAATTTACAGTTAAATACCGTAATTTCATTAACTGATATAATGTTAATATACCAACCTATTAAAGTACTGAAATCTGTTTTGTATCTTTGATATACGCCGATAAGCACCAAATTCAGGTGGTGATGAGAAAGTCACATGATGAACCAAAGCCCTTCACAAGCAGCTTTTAAATATGAACATAAAGTATATAAAGGTGCTCAGTGTCAAACATTCATTAAACTGAAAAATGCAATAAACATTAATTTAACAACATTACATGTAACATACAACCTTAATAAACATAACAGACAAGAAAAAACTAAGAAACAGTTATTTTAAAGTAAATACATCAAATTCAAGCTAAATTTTAAGTACAATGGAGGGAATTCTGGGAATGTCAGTTAACGTTTTTTATTTAGATTTGATTTTGGGTAATTCTGAAACATGCTGGAGATATTCAAAATACTAACTCATTTTGCTTGTTTTATGGAATGGTGTTTATTTTGTGAATAAAATACTCATAGACTGCCCAATTTGTCAAAATGTCACATTCAGCTATACATTTACTTTTGTTTTGATGCAAAAAGTAGCTTTTTTAAACCCCTGAAAATTGAGAACTTATTGCGAACACTTTTTTAAAATTGTTCCATTATGCAACTTTTCTATCTATCTGTTTATTTACCCATCTATCCATCCATCCATCTGTCCGGTTGTCTATTTGTGTACACACACTATCCTCTTTACTTTACCGAGTTCCACCGCACATCGATCCTGTAGGAAAATCTCAAACATTGGTGGGGTAAATTTCACATCAAGTCCATTTCGGCCCCATTTAAGTTAAGCTCATCTCAGACAATCCATTGAAATCTCTTTCCAGTCCTAATTCAGCGTCTGACCCTGCTTTGCAGCTGTGTTGAAGGGAGACAGACGAGAAGTGAGCGCCACCGTCTCCAAAACACTGACAGTTTATAGACAGCCCTTCAGACTAGACCACACACAATCCAATCCAACACATAACCTCCCTACATGGACAGACATTCAAAAGCAACGTCCCTCCATGGCTCATTAAATATACCACTGTGATGTTGTCTTTCACTTAAAACATAAATATAATGAATAATGAAAACAGAGGAAGGGAAACAGCACCACATGAATAAGATATTCAGCTATGCATACATTCAAAACTCTCATTTTGGAGCGGCTCGCTGTGCATCATGGAGCAGCGGTGGTCTCCGTCTCTGTCTAAACCCAGATCCCTGCAGATACAAGGGCACATTTGTTTGTTTCCTGTTTGATGTTGACTTGACTAATGATCCATGTGCGTAATTATTTTGTTCTGGATCCTGACAGCCCCTGACCAAATAATATCATGAAGCGTCAGTTATGTGGCTCATTCAGAAACACGCTGTCATGTGGATGCCTGCTATCTTTCCTCATTAACAGCAATGCCACGTTCGAGAAATGCAATTCACCATCCATCAGCGAGGAGAGAGGGGCACGGAACAGAGATGGGGAATTTGTCAGCTATCAGGGATGAAGTCTTTGCTGACTCAGTCTTGTGGTTCCTCTGATAACACGTGTTGTTTGGGTTTGGTTGAGAAGGCCTTGAATTGGACTCCCAAGTGTTAGTGTTACTGGGTGGGATTGCTTCTCTCTGCTGTTTATTTATTTATTTTTGTGATTGTCTTTCTAGAAGCCTAGGCTAAGATGTCTTGAGCCAATATTCTCATTACACTTCACACTGGGCTCTTTTTAAACAACCCTGCTAAGATCAATAAAATACAAAAAACTGAATTATTCATTAATTCATTGTTCATTAATTCAATTCATAGTTGCTCTGAGTACTGCTGGCAACATTTCACATACATTAAACAACAAAAACCCGTGTAGCATTTTATTTCACAGTACATGTACTTTCCTGGTACAAAACTGTATATGCCTGACTGTAATTTTTCAAACTATTTAGCAGATTTTTGCCATACCTGCAACTCTTGTTAATGTCTGGTTGCTGGCCTTTAGATTGCATGTAATGTACAAAATCAATATACTCACAACAAGCAAACATTTTTGCTCTCATAAAAGCTGTTTATTTTTCATAATTGGTACAATCATTGGATTGTTTCTTGCCAAAGTTCCAAAGCGCTCACAAGTTTGATGCACTGAAGCTACTGATGGGAATAAATGTTTTACTACAGGCAGACCGGAGATGTGTAGAGAGCTGTCAGGAGCATTTGAATCAGATTCAAACATCCTCCCAGTGGCAGATGGCAGGAGATGGTCTGAGCCGCAAGTGACAAGAGATCTGCAAAGGGACACATGGTCTGTGCATGTGAGTATGATGAGGTCCAGACTCAAATCTACACAATGGCATAATTGTCATGTCTCTGATATTACTTTATGGTTTTCTTTCATCCTACAGTCAAGTCAATATTAAATGCCAATTTTGAATTTATATGGTAAGTGACATGATTGATAAAATACATCAGAGTAAATCAGCCGGTCATTAACACAAGCCACGTGATACTGATGGCTGAATGTATTACATTTATTTATATATTATAAAACTATACTAACATCTAAAACTAATCAGCACTGATTGTTTCAACAGTTTGAACTGTCTATTACGGTGGCCGAGAAGTGCAAAACACAACAACAAATCGCAACACAAAAAAACAAATCTTAAAACCAAATAACAAATC
>JAUMHP010000057.1:6081104-6131486 GCA_032361065.1 Enteromius trimaculatus
TATATATATATAATATTTGTGTACATCTTCTAATTGTGTCTTGGTGTAAAACTTGGTGATATGGAGACTTTGTATAGTCTTTTTTTTCTCTTACATTTTCTGCAGACCACCTAGAGATCCTTTAAGCGTCAATGGATACCAGTTTTAAAAAACCCTGAACTAAAGCCATAACATTATAGAATTCTATTTAAATAATATATATATGTGTATATATATGTGTATATATATGTGTGTGTGTATGTGTATATATATATATATATATATATATATATAAGATAAGCGTTCAAACACATTTTGTGACCACTCCATATTCTCCAGTGGTTTCATTACATGCACAGTTAAATTTGACACATTTTGCACCCAACAAGTGTACTTTCCTGTTGATTCCGCCTTCGGCTTACCACAGGTGAATTCACACACCAAACACTTATCAGTAAAGGGAAAGACAGACATGGAAAGGTGTTTTCACACACATGTGCTGTAACACCTATCCAATTTGTGCACTGTCAGAAAGTAAGAGAGAGAAAGCGATCAGCATGCAAAAAAATGGCCTCAGCTTCTTAAATACAGCCTATGAACCATCTCATTTCTTCTCTCCTGTTATTAAACTAACTGTCAGTCTATATACGTTTGTGTGTGTGTATGTGTTAGACTTTTTTTTTCCTCAGTGGGATGAATGGACTCCCTCAGCCCCTGGTAACCTGGCTGTGAAGTCTGGCCAATCGTTTTCGAGACATAATTCATTTCCTCCTCCATTAATTTCCTCTGTGTTGTTTTTAAGAGTGTATGCCGACAGTACACACAGCCTCAGGGTGAACACACACATTGACGCTCTCCTTTCCTGCTCTGACCCTGTACACACACGCGGATAACACTTATGCAGACCTTCTGTTATCGAAACCGTTAATTTACGTGCTGTGTAGGAAGAAGTGTGTGTATACAGAACAGAATAGCAGTGTATGTTTGATGAAACAGACCTGTAAAAAGGTATTGTTAAACTCCAGCAGATGTGCATCTCCATCTCCCTCCTTCCCTCTCGTGTTTTCCGGCGTGATAAAGCAGCAGGCAGTAACAGGTTGTTTTTCTACCTGAATTTGTTTTTGTTTCAGATTTTCACTCCATAGAGAGATCCAGGTGGCTCCAATGATAATTAAACTCTTGGGCATTCAGTAAGGTAAGAGCAGATGCCATCAACCGGTCTGTGAAAGCCATCTTCGGTGGCTCCAATAGAGAGGAAGGTGATTTATTCTACACATTGCGCACAGATGTGGTTTTCCATTAAAGAAGTAGTACAGTATGAACATGTGGGAATGTGGAGATCTTGGTCATGCTGGACTGGACTGAGACGACTGAAGATGTCGTTCAGTGTTTCCTGAAGCAGTAGGACTGATACATGGTTGCTAGGGTTTCTAGCTTATGTCTTGATGGTAACAGGCCATTACCAACTGAATTGCTTTCCGTTAACATATTTGTTCATTCAGCACCAAAACATGCAACCTGGATGCTGCAAGCTTCGTGATTACTCGTTTTTTTGACCCTGAACTGTAAATGCCATGTGACTGATCACTTTGGAACCACTGGAAAACAACTTAAGTCAAAATCACAGTTAATGCTGATTGGCTGGCAGCACCACAAGAATGCTTAAAGCTCGAAAAGCTTTAACTGTTGCGCTAGAGATGATGTTAATTGTAGTAGATGAGAAAAAACTAAAATGTATTTCTTATTTTCTGTAGATTGACTTTTAATTGGTCATAAATGAAGAAACATATTGGTGTAGATTCATGTACATAGACCAAAGCTGTCAAAGAAAGATGTGCTGATACTTTTCTAAGTGTTCAGACTTGTGGGTTTTACATGGCTGATAATTATATTGAAGAAAAATCCTTATAGTAAAGGAGGGACAGAGCCAACATTCTGTTGGAGAGTGTTGTTATAAGACTGCAGCAGTTTTAGTGCATTAGATTATTAACTAAGTGTATATATCAATATACACTAAACTTGCTCATACTGCCAGCAATATTCATTTAGATTAGACCAGCGAATCTAAATTCCAGCCCTCGTTCCCCCTGCTCTGCATATTTTGCATGTCTCCTATTTAAAGCAGAAATACTGCATGGTTTTTGGCTGTCCCAGATGAAAGATCAACATCCTGAAAGGAACTGAGCTAACTTCTGTGATCGTATCTCCTACACTCTTAAATATAATGATGTTTAAAAGGTTCTTCATATGAAGATGTCATATGAGAACCATTTTTGGTTCCACAAAGAACCATTCAGATTCTTTAAAGAAACATTTGTATAATCTGAAGAACCTTCCAAAAAATCTTTTGTGAAAGTTCTTCATAAAACCATTTAGACAAAAACGGTTCTTTTATTGCATCGTGAAGCACCTTTATTTCTAAAAGTGCAATAGTTGGTCTTGTGTCAGTGAGAAAGATGGCTGATGTCATGCTCTTGCGAACCAAAGATAGCCTACGATACAGTGTAATCATCACACAATGAGTTTGCAGGTGCCATCAGTGTTTACTGACCAGCCACATGAAATCAACGTGACATGGCGCTAAAACTGCTTACCTCAAGCTCTTATGCCTTCCTCTTATGTACTTTTTTTTCAGCACACAAAACCACAATTGCTAAAGTGTGATTTATCATGCTTTTTGTTTAGCACTAGTGCATGCTAATACCATTTTATTCTTCTATAGTAGCATGGATCATACAAATAAATAGGTGTCATCATCAAACACACAAGTCTAATTAGACAACACTTACTAGAGAAGTGTGAAGTACGACAAACAGCTTTAATAAACCCAATTTAAATTTAAACTTTTCTCACCCACTTAAATGACCTTTTAAATGGAAAATATACGCTCGCTTCGAATTAGAATCATGGCAGAATAGGCTTACGGTCAAATAGAACAAAAGCCTGAATTGATAAGAGATTCAGATGCAACCACCACTCGCTTTTTTTTTCTTTTTTCAGATTTGTTTTTGAACATCATATAACAAAGAGTTACTAGTCTCTGTCTGTTAATCAGAGGGCTAGATCTAATCTTTGAGATACAATCCAGAAAAGTACATCAGTTATGGTTTATGTAGGTAAGATGGCACAATCTATCTATCAGATGACTTCATCCTCCTCAAAAGCCTTTAGTTGGCTCCACAGTGATGAAAGCTGCTTTTGATATATGGTCTGATCTCAACCAAGCATGTGAGGTAACTTATGACCTTTGCACTGTAAAGACTCAAGTCTTGCATGCTTGAGTTCAGAATGGCTCAATCCTGCCTGGCAACAGTGACAGACAAACCATAGAAATGGATTTTTTCTTCTAAATCAAACCACTCTGTTGACCCAGACAGCCAGACGAGGATCATACCACACAATCTGGCTGGTCATTATGAGTAACAAGAGATTAAAATCTAAACAGCAGGAGCTGTCAAATAGCAAATCGTCACTGGCAGATGTCAGTCTTTGTTACAACATTAAATTAATAAATAAATTGATAAATTATGTTTTTTTTTTGTTAATAATTATAGAAGAACAGAAAATAAACGAATAAATAATCCACAATGCGAGAGAACTTAGTGGAAAGGATAGTGATTCTTATCAGTCTGCCTGGCAGTTAGATTAAATTATGAGCATTAACATTTGTTTTACAATTTAGAGTTAATTTAACCATGGTGGGGGAAAACTTAAATGGCTGAAAACTTTTGAATTAAATCCTATAAATGTGCACTTATACTATATTGTCCATTTTAGTATATTTACATTTTAATAGCAAATGTCCAAATATCCACTATTTTTGTTAGTAAAGTACTGGGTCTGATATGCACGACAATATAGCTTTAGAAGAATATTTCTGATAGCGGCTTGTTAGCTCTCCACTGAGATGAGTCAGGGCTGCCCACAGGTGGTTCCATTAAACTGTCCCAACAATAATGACAACACATCTAATAAACAGTGGCACCTCAGTGAACATCCACAGCCAGAGCTTACACATTTTCTCGCTGTGTGCCCAGAGCAGGATACTCTAAATCAGTTCAATTAAATGAATAAAATGCTATATTGATATGATAACAGTATGCATGCAGCTGTGCATGATTGTCTATGTGCATCTCATTTGTCCCAGCTGAAAGCACTCTATTAAACACTCTGTGGGGTAGACTTTTTATGTGATATTTCAAAGGTCTGTGACTAAGAAAGCAGGTGGTAAACATCATTTTATTTAAAAGAGATGTCAGTGTTTGTTCATCAGATAATTGAGGAAAAACATTATACTCAGCCATATATCCACCTTCACTCTTATCGGCCTGCAAAATAATGAATTTTACACTTATATAAAATATAAAGGTGCTTAAAGGATTCTTTACAGCAATGATATAGAACAACAATTGGTTTCACAAAGAACCATTCAGTCAAAGGTTCTTTAAAGAACTGTCTCTTACCTTTTTATGATCTGAAGAACCTTCTTTCACCACAAAGAACCTTTTGTAAAACAGAAAGGCTCTTGAGATGTTAAATGTTCTTCATAGAATCATTATGGGACCAAAAAGGGTTCTTCTACTGTGTGTTTAAGGCATTACCATTACAGTTGCATACTTCCTTTAGTGCATTATTAAAACAACAGGAGCAGTTCAAGTGAAAATGTTAAAATTCCTAGTAGTGCTCTTAGACCCCTGTCATCACATATCAGAGAGATCATTGTTACACAGAAGATTTTACACACTAAAAATAACCCAAAACATTTTTTATTAGCACACTGGCTGTGAAGTGAAAACCCTGAAAATGCTGGATTAGAAAGAAGGGCATCTAATTGTGATTTTAGGCCTGCCTGCTGCCGACGGCAACTACCCCCTCTGAGATTCCTGCTGGAGGTGAGAGGAACATCTTTGACAGTAGGTGGGAAAAATGAAAGAAAAACAGAATTGTTTTACCACAAAAAAATAAAATCAATGCAGTGACCTCCCTGTTGACCAGATGATGCCCAAGCGAAATCTCATTCACATTCTGCAGCACAAGGCATGTCTGGGAATGTAGAGTATGTCCGTGTTAAAAAATACAACCTTTTCAATAGATTTTTCCTTTGGTTGTCCTCTTTGCACCATAACCAACATTTTGAGTCAGAATGTCATTCCGGTGGACAGGTGGACAGATCCTAAGAACTAACACTCTCTGCCACTCCCACACACATAGACATGAAAATAACATCAGAGGATGAAAGGATGGGCTAACAGCTGGATATGAACGATAAAGTGTTCTCTCACCTTCTTTCGAACATCCTTAATCCAGCCTGAGGCTGGTCTCTGTCTGACCAAAACAAAGATTGAGTGAGATAGAGTGTGCATGAACGTTTAACTGTTCTAACTGCTTTGTTGGTAGTGCTGATGATTACATGACATTGATAGTGAGATGACAAAGATATTTAAGGTAACAATGGCACTACAATTGTTTTTATTTTGAGATGAAAATAATAATGCTGGTACAGTAATTATGAGGATAATGGTAATGTTAACAGTGCTGATGATGAGGTAAAGATTATGAATGGTGGTGATGATGCAATGATTAATATGATAGTAATGATGGTGATTGTAATGATGATAATGGTGATATGACAATGATGATAGTGAGGGTGATGATGATGATGATGATGCTGGTAACCGCGATGATGATATGACAATAATGATAGTGATGGTAATGATGAGAATGATGATTATGCTGATAATGGTGATGATGATATGGCAATAATGGTAGTGATGGTAATGATGAGAATGATGATGATGCTGATAACGGTGATGGTGATATGACAATAATGATAGTGATGGTACTGATTTTAAATTAAAGACGACGTTGCTGGTAACAGTAATGATGATATGACAATAATGATAGTGATGTTAATGATGAGAATGATGATGATGCTGATAATGGTGATATGGCAATAATGGTAGTGATGGTAATGATGAGAATGATGATGATGCTGATAATGGTGATGGTGATATGACAATAATGATAGGGATGGTAATGATGAGAATGATGATGATGCTCATAATGGTGATGATGATATGACAATAATGATAGGGATGGTAATGATGATGATGCTCATAATGGTGATATGGCAATAATGGTAGTGATGGGAATGATGATGATGCTGATAATGGTGATATGACAATAATTATAGTAATGGTAATGATGAGAATAATGATGATGCTGATAACATGAAGGTGATATGACAATCATGATAGCGATGATAATGATGAGGATGATAATGACATGTAATAAAGATGATAATAATGGTGTGAAAATAGTGGTGGTGAGACACTACTGATTAGGGTAATAATGACAATATTGACGATGATTCTGGTAACAATTAAAGTGATGTTATATTGAAGGTGATGGTAATGATGATGATTGTGATTTGACAATAATGATGGTAATGGTAATGATGAGGATGATGGTAAAGATGACATTATTGAAGCTGGTGCTGGAAATAATGATGTAATGATGATTATATCAGTTATAATAGGGATGAAGACAATATACAACTCCTCTGTTGATAGTATCGGCGCCTGTAGGTGATCTTGTGACTTTGAGAGCATGTATTTCTAGTCGCCCTGTCAGTCCTGTGTCATGAGACTCAATATGGACATAAAGATTAGTTCCCTTCAGCCTTTCCGCCAAGCGCAGCAGGCACAAATCTATGGCTCTGCTTCTCATTGATCTTCAAGTCATGCGAGGGTTCTTCTGTCCTCACGATTCATTCTTTCACTCTCTCCGTAATACTATTAACAGCCACCCCATTCACCACAAATCTCATCCATATCATTATAATTCAATGACTCCATTTCAAATTTAGACCAAGAACATAATGACTTCCTGTATGTGCATATAGGCATGTGATATTTTATTTTTATTACATCAAATACAATTAGGATTCTCATTCCCAATTTATTGTTTTGTCCACCATTCTCACAGACTTTCTCACACTTCCTCTGATGGATTCGAACAATTTCTTTGGCATTTCTAATATGTGGCTGCTCTATCCCGTCGCGCTATGTGCTATACACTAAATCCACATGGCGTCTGACTTATTAGCCTCTTTGGTTTCTTATGAGCTCTACATTTCACTGCAGCTCACCGTTGGCACATTTATTAAGGTCTACGCAGCGTGCTGGCACCGTATGCCACTGAGGGGGAGTAAGGATTAACAGCAATGCAGCTACAGGTCTTAATTTGAGGGCAGACTGGCTTTATCTTCTACCAGTGTGCACGTCTGAGCACACACAAATACGAATGTGTCATCGTATGTGCGGAAAGCAGAGACTAGACCCTGAAGCACCATGCCTGTTTAGGTGTCCATTAGTGGAGACAAATCCGCATGTAGCCCGCTGTAATGGCAACTGACTCGTAGATTGATGAGACAGTGCCGTTGCTTTTTAAATATTTATATCTGCAAGCCAAAGAGGGCTGGTATATGTCTGTGGAAAATAAAAGGGCAGAGAGAGAGAAGACAGCAGACCTTTCTCAAGCCGGTCAGGATGGTGGGAATAATTCACCGTTCCGGCATGTCAGTTCTTCAGCTCTGTCGCTTCCAGAATCTCCGCCCCCCTTTCTCCTCACTCCTTACATGGTGTGCTCGCTCAAAGGGTTTTTCATGTTCATGGAAACGCTGCTATGGATGCCTGGAACAAAAGATAAAGGATCACCTCCTCTTCATAAAACACATTTTAAGGACTTTTGAGGAAGCCAACAGAGGGACTTTCTCATGTGTGTTTTGTTTAGTGCGGCCTAGCTCGTAGTTCCCATACACACACCCTGCACATAAGGACAGACCGAAAGCCCCAGCTGCTCTCTCTCCCTCTCCTTTCCTCTCCTTCTTGCCCTTCCCAGCCTGCCAACGCACCTGCCCTTTTCATACTGTCCGCTAACTGCCATTCTTTGCAGCTGGCCTGATCAAAAAAGGGTCCTGCCTTACAGTACATTAAAAGCATGGTTCCGCCAGAATGCTTTGTGGTCTTTCCATGTGTCTGTCTTTGACCAACTGACTCAACAGGACTCGTGCTGCCAGAAGACATGTTTGTGATTTTGAGGTAATTTGTTTCCCATGGAGAATCGTTCAGGCCAGTGGACATACTTTTTCAAAGAAACGATGTTGTGGAAAATGCCTGCAGCAGTTCGGCCCTTTGTTTAGTGTATTGTGTCCACTAGGATGTGCCAGACTGGACATAATGCATGAGATTAGGACCTTCACAGGGGGGTCTGCCATTCTTGTGGTCAGACTGGATCAAATGGTGGTGCTTCATGCTTTCGCAGATGGTCAGGGTGAGATTAGGGACATATCCCAGAGGTGAATGGAAGGATTGGAGCTTCCACACTCCTGGAAAATGAGGAGGGATTTGGCTCATGGGTTGTGATCATATTGAATTTTCTAACACTGCATAGAGGGATTTAAGAGAATTGTTTCTCACTGGAGTATAAAACTGTTGTCAAGGAATGTGTGATTTGTCCTAAAGACATTTTTTCTGATCACTACAAACACCCCCAAGATAGTTCTGACCACATGACATCCTGTTTGTCATACAATATGCAGCACAAACATGTCAACCTCACGGGACTTGACTAATTGTTTGGATGGTGTTCATGTGTGAAACTCAACTTCTTGCCACGTCTGGCAGATCTGCAAAACACTCAACTGGGACTGTGCAGTCAAGCTCCAAAGAAACCACCAATGAAAATAAGCACACTCCCATACTTCCTCCAACAACTGCATTTAGCATTACACTTTGACAACAGGATACAACAGCAACAAAACATGCTACAGTAAAGTAATTTTATACATTTAAAAAAGTGGATATAATATTATTGTGTGTTTAAATATTAGAAACTTTTAGCATTTTTAGTAAAGCCTATAATGCTTAGGTTAAGGGTCATGACACTTTGACTCATTCTGATGTACAGTGGCTTAAATACATCACTTCTTCTATGAAGAACATATTTGTAATTTGACACTTTTGAAGGAAAAGTGTATACATTATTAAGAAATGGCATACTGTATAAAATGTGACTTTTTATGACAGAGGTAGACATAGAGAAGTTGAGTTCTAAAATGCAATGTGGTGGGAAAAAAAATTATGAATTAATTAGTTATGACATTTGTTACAAAATGAAGTGTACAGCTGTTTAAACAAACATTATGATTATTATATGTATGGTCTGTAAAGAAAATGCACAACAGTCATTATATTATTATTTTTTTACAATTATGTTTTATTATGTATAATTCTTTTATATATATATACTGTAAAACCTACTTAAATTTATTACTTAAATTTGGATCTGCATTTTAATCTAAATGTCTTGGAAAGTAATTCCTTCATCTTTTCTGTATCACTAATATTTGTCATTAACCCACTAACAGTTAAACATATATACTTATTTTCCTAATTTCCTGCACATTTCATAAGTGAAGCATATAACGGTGCTATGGAAATATAAAGAATTGTGTCCTGGAAAACTGTATGACCCATTAAATTAAATTAAAGACATGCTTGTACTCTTTATTTGTATGTTCCCCATGACGTTTTCACTCTTAGCAAAAACCCTGCTTCTCATTCCACGATCAATTCTGAGAAAGTTCAACGAAAGTGTATGTACACGTGAGACAGGTCAATAAGCGTGTCCATGGGGGGGCTTATCTAATTTAAAATTAATCAGCGTTTTTGGCTACATGCTGTGTACCTCAGGAAAAATGACATTACAGAGAAAGAGAAGAGGTTAGATATCCGCCTTCCTCAGTGCAGTCAGGTGGCTTTATTATAGAATATGGATATTGTTAAAGCCGGTTAATCCTTGCCTGAGGAAAAGCAAGTAGACAGGAGGGATTGTACTCAGTCTGTCATATTCCTCTCAGCCTTCTTTCATTTTTAGTGCACTTAAATCTCACTTGCGGCCAAGCATGGTCTCAGTTTTTTTATAAGCAACCCTGGCCACGGGTGACACAGACCATAATATCACCCACAACTCATTTTGACTGTCTCAAGATGAAAAGTTCTCTCTTTTATACAGTTATATTACAGTAATATCTTTGGGGGATGAATTACAGGGCTAACCACCAAAGAGCACTGCAAATATGGCTTGTGTAAAATTCCAGGAGAGATTCACAGTGTTTGAGCTTATGGGAAAGTTGGTGATGCACTATGATAAACTTCCTCATAGATGCACGTTGCAGTCCGTCAGGTCTCCGAAGGTGCTATTAGCAGTGTCACCAACTCTAAACTGTTGAATTGTCGCATTAAATGACCTGAAAAAAAAAGGCTGCAGCTCCTCTCATCTCTGTGTCTTTTAGGTAATCGACACGCAGTAACGGTTGTTATGGAAACAGAAGCTGGTAACCACTTTGTCACAGTTGAAGAGTAGACCAGGAAAAAGCATGGTGTGGGTAGAAGCTGTCCTTTTGTTGTACATTGATCTGAGAGCAGTTTTTGATGTTTTCCATCATACGGATAGGATTTGGATGTATATGTGAGGAGCTCATCCTGGATCTGTTTAATACAAGAACCCTCTGCTCGGAGCCAAAACACTCCAGTGCTTTTCAGCTGTTTTAATGGCAAATTGAAAAATCGTAAGAAATCGTGTCACATCAAATTTGTTAGCAACATGCTCAAAGGAAGATGCCACAGAGCCAAAGAGATATAAAAGAAAGAATGGCGAACGCTTCTCTCCAAAGCAGCAGCATGCTGAGAACTATCTTTAACACAATAGAAACGTCAGCTTCTAGTCAGCACAGCCACTGTCCTGCTGTTAGCACCAGAACGGCAGTTAAGTCTGAATGAAATCCTGTCTGTCTCATGTGAAGTTTGTCTGTTTTTGTGGCTCAAGCGCAGCTGTAATCTTACAGTAGGTGCCGAGAGACCCGGTCATCATACAAGCACTGCAGGAATATCCTCTCCGCTGGTTCTCTGATCTAAAGATAGGCCTGCCTATTCTAATTGAGCAAAGAAGCTCTGGTGATCAGACTTTAGGTGTATGATTTCCTTTTGTTTTGTGTAATACCTGCTGTGAATGAGTGAGTCAGAACAGGACACAGCTGAGTCTGTTTCCTGTGGGATTGTTGAAGGTCATGAATTCTGATTCCGCTTCCTACAGTATGTTGTGAATCCATGTACCCTACCTTCTAAAAATGTGGCATTAGTAAGATGTTTTCTCAAAGTCTCAGTAAGTTTTAATTGTTTTATATTTTAAGGTAATTTTAAAATAAAAAAATTATTGTGATGGCATCATTACTCCAGTCTTCAGTTGTCACACGATCATTCAAAAATCATTCTTTTTTAAATATAAAATATTTATTTTGCTTTTATTATGATAGGACAGGTCAGAGATGACAAGATTTGAAGCGGGAGAGAGATGGGGCGCTTAATTCAAACTCAGGACACCCGTAGCGCAACAATAATGCTGTTTGTCAGCACTAGGGGTGTAACATTTCATTTAGAGTCACTTTTTCGGTATGGTTCCGTATGTGGTATATTTAGGAAAAATATATATTGTTAAATAAAAATAAAAATGAGAACAAATCGTTTTACTTCACACAACAGCCCAAATAAATGCAACAGAGCAAAATAAACAGTTTATTAAGGTGTTTCATGTGTATCTAACATTAGTTTTTGGTAATAAAGTAATCAAATGTAAAAAATTACATTGCACATTTGACTGTTTAAATTAAATATGAATCTTATTTAAAATTACAAAAGCTATTCAGTAAAAAGCAGTGAGAGAGTCTCTTTAAGAGAATGCATGGATCCAGTTTATTGATTCAACCGACTATGTCTGCTAGGATATGTATCAAGATGGGCATTTTTACGTAACTTTTGTTTGAATTTGTCTATTCAAGCAGAAGACTTAAAAGAGAACTCAATATTTGCATTGTGTTGAGATGCAGGTTTTTAAGTTTTAGACAGTTTTATCCTACCAATCAGATTTTCCTACCAGGGTTTTATTCACATGTGCACGTCTATATTGCATCATATTTCTTACGCTGAACAATGATAGTAATTACTATTTGCATTACTGTAAGGGGTAGGTTTAGGGTTGGGGTAGATGTACAGTCATGGCCAAAAGTTTTGAGAATGACACAAATATTTGTTTTCACAAAGTGTGCTGCTAAACTGCTTTTAGATCTTTGTTGTAGATCTGGGGAGTTTCCAGGCCATGGACCCAAAATGTCAACGTTTTGGTCCCCGAGCCACTTAGTTATCACTTTTGCCTTATGGCACGGTGCTCCATCGTGCTGGAAAATGCATTGTTCTTCACCAAACTGGTGTTGGATTGTTTTAAGAACTTGCTGTTGGAGGGTGTTTTGGTACCATTCTTTATTCATGGCTGTGTTTTTGGCAAAATTGTGAGTGAGCCCACTCCCTTGGATGAGAAGCAACCCCACACATGAATGGTCTCAGGATGCTTTACTGTTGGCATGACACAGGACTGATGGTAGCGCTCACCTTTTTTTTCTCCGGACAAGCCTTTTTCCAGATGCCCCAAACAATCGGAAAGAGGCTTCATCAGAGAATATGACTTTGCCCCAGTCCTCAGCAGTCCATTCTGATGACTGGGGGCAAAGTCATATTCTCCGATGAAGACTCAAGATCTAAAAGCAGTTTAGCAGCAAACTTTGTGAAAACTAATATTTGTGCCATTCTCAAAACTTTTGGCCACGACTGTAGGTGTATACGTTATTAAAGGGTTACTCCACCCTAAAATGAAAAGGTCAAAAAAAAAAAAAAGAAAGACGTAGTAAGAATTCTCCAATGTCAACAGGACAGTCACAAGCCTCCCAGTTATGCTTCTACATGTTTGGAACAGCATGTATTCTTTCTAGCCACAACCCTAAACAACACATAATTACTGCATTTGCGTTATCATTACACACCTAGTCGGTGCACTGTCCGCAAGTCAGTCAACACTGATGGAAATCCTTCTAATATAATGATTTCATTTGGTGCTCAAGAAACAGTACTATTACAGTCTCTAAACTCTGATACATTTGTTTCAGGATACTTTAATAAAAAGATTAACAATTTTCTTGGAATATTTACTTAAAATAGGAATCTTTAATAACATAAACATTTTTAATGTCACTTTTAATCAGTTTAATGTGTCCTTGCTGAGCAAAAAAACATTTATTTAAAAATAACCTCATTGACCCCAAACTTATGAAAACTTAGTGTAGCTTGAACACATATTTGTGTATAAATATGTGTACTTCTAACATACTTCAATATATTTAAACGCATTCCACCGGTTTTTCACCAAAATTATGCCCAGACATCTGCTGCACATAACACAGCACCGTCCCTACATGAGAAAATTCAGTACAGAGACAGTAATGAAGACTGACATGAAGCTCAAAGGGCCAATCTGTCTCAGGATTGTCATGGCAAAGTTACGGATATTGACATATTAAAATGTGCACCTCAAATGTCACCTTGGACTTTCAAAATCGCAGTCATTTTAAAGATGTGAATAAATAAACCAATCAACTATGGGGAAATACGGATGAGTTGGCCTACTGTGTATTGCATTGTTGTTATTAACGGGCGGGATTCAATAGCGGCGTCATCTTGGCGGGCGGAGTGACAGCACTGAAGAGCGCGAAGGACGGGAGCAAACAGCAGCAAGCCAGTTTTATCACCATCAGCTACGCAGGTTCTGCCAATCAGCACCACGCAGGGGATCGGCTGTCACTCACGCAGACTGACAGGGAGCTGCGCGGGGTTGACTTGGTAGCAGCTGGAGGTTTGCGATGGCGTTTGAAAGGTGCAGTGTCTGCTCCTCAGAGTCCGGCGTGCTGGTGGCTAAACCTGAAGTACCGGTGACACACATGAATGAAGCGGCTTCCAGTGTATGTCCTGTGGGAAAGCGCAGGCAGTTCATGTGGAAATGAAGCATTGAGCTTCTTTTCAGCGTGGCGTGTTACCTCTACTGTAAATAATGTGACCGGTTAATCTGCATGCGTAAAAAGAAAAACCTCTCAATGAGCTCAATTACAGGAGGATGGATTTCTGCCTGATTTCAACCCAGTAAATGGTACACTCATTTAGTGACAGGAGCTTCTGACCCCAATTGCATTATTTCCACTCCAGTGTGCTTTTATCTTGACAGTAATGCCATACTAAATGATTACCATATTCATGCACCATGGTATTTACATGCTTACAAGTTCCATAGAAGATTTTCCATCCCTGTTGGAGAATCCAGCTTGGCTGGATAAAAACTGGTCTAAACAGGAGATTGTCTGTTCTAAGCTGGTAGAATGTCTTAAATCAAGAACAAACCAGCTAGTTTATTAGCTTGAAATGTGTGACCTGGTTTTTGAAGAAACTAGTACAGGCCTGCTAGAAACCAGCTACCATGTTTTAAAATACAGCTACTAGATTTTCCACTAGGGAGGGTACAGCCAGAGATTGTCTTCTTTCATAGTTTTTACAATTATTGACGGATCTACCCACTTTTTGATGTATTTGCACCGCAGGAACTATGAATGGTTTAAGTTCTAGGACAGTGGTTCCCAACAACGTTCCTGGAGGCCCCCCAACACTGCAGGTTTTGCATCTCTCCTTTGTCTGATGCACCCATTTTCTTGGAGTCTTGGATCTTGGAGTCTCTACTAATGAGCTGATAATCTGATAATTCTCCATCAAGGAACAAGGGTTACATACGTAAGTGACGTTCCCTGTCTGTCAGTCACTACAAGTTATGTTGTGACGACAGACTGGGGTCCAATGAAAAACGCCACAACCTGAACCATTACAACCTTGTAGCTCTACAAATGTTGACAAGAGGCCAGAACTGTTGTTCCTGAAGAAGCAATTTTCTACTTCCTGAAGGGATTTCAACCTTTCCCAAGAGGGGCTGCAACGTCTTGTATTTGTTGTACAGTCTGGCAAGACAATAGGGAAGTGTACCTTCAGAAAAGGGCGCTACGGATACCACATGTGGAACCCTAGTACGGACTGCCTGAAGTGGGGCAGTACAACATATGATCTTGTCTCTAAGGCGGGTCCTATCAAGGAAAGGAGAGGAAAGACTGGCAGTAGGGATAGACAGAGTACTGACTGAGTATCAAAAAAAAAACCCGGGTTTACCAAGGGAACCCTTATTGTGGAGGATACACATATTGGATTCCCCGCATGAAACTATATGGACATTTAACCCAGTACAGGGGCTGACCGGCTCCCGGGCATGCACACCGAAACTGAGCCTGGCATCAACTGCTCCGCCCAGTCTGACTGTCAAGGATGCTGGAGGAATCTCTACCAGGATTCGCCACCTGAGGAACTTACTGGAAGAGTAAACAGTGTTCGCAAACCCTGTAAGGGAAAATGGCGCAGCAAGTGTGACACTGGCCAGTTCTTCCCGCCAATTACCTGTTACCCAACACACGGGTAGAAACTGGCTCAACTCAAAAATTGTAGTATCTCGCAAAGGTGTTCAGCCAAGGTGATTGCATCCACAATCCAGTGGGCCAACCTCTGCTTGAAGACAGCCTTCCCTTTCGGCTGACCTCCGTGGCAGACAAAGAGCTGCTCAGGGATTCTGAAGCTCCGTGTGTGGTCCACGTATGTGCGGAATGCTCTTACGGGACACAGCAATGCCAAGGCTGGATCTGCCTCCTCCAGGGGCAGTGCTTGCAGGTTCACCACCTGATCGCAAAACGGCGTGGTGGGAACCTTAGGCGTATATCCAGTCCGGGCTTGAGTGTAGGCCGGCCTGAACACAAGGCACTTTTCGCTCACCGAAAAGGCCTGTAGGTTCCGCTGTCAGGAGTGCTATCTTAGCAGACAGGAACTTCAGCTCGACTGACTCCAGCAGCTCAAGGGGACCTCCCTGAAGTCCAGCCACGACAACAGAGAGCTTCTGGCACCCCTCATGAAACTTACAATAAGGTTGTGTTTTCCCAAAGACCTGCCGTCTACTGCATCATGATGTGCTGCAATGGCGGCCACATACACTTTCAAGGTGGAGGGCGGCAGCCTATGCTCCAACCTTTCCTGCAGAAAGGAAAGCACAACTCCTATTGTGCATCTTCGAGGGTCTTCTCGTCGAGGAGAACACCAGCTTGCGAACAGACTCCACTTCAAAGCATAAAGCTTGCCTCATAGAGGGAGTTATAGCTTGAGGGATCGTGTCTACCACCGCTTGTGGCAAGCCACTCAAGTCTGCCTCGTCCTGTCCAGGAGCCACATGTAGAGGTTCCATAGATCTGGACCCAGGTGCCATATGGTGCCGAGCCCCTGTGAGAAGAGGTCCTCCCTCAGAGGAGCCTCAGTCAGGGAAAAATACAGCCGGCAGTGGGAGGACTTATGAGAGGCAAACAGATCTACCTTAGCCTCTCAGAATCGACTCCAAATTAGCTGGACAGTCTTTGGGTGGCTGGCGCCCCAGCATGCCAAGGAGGCATCTTTTGTTACCACAACATGCCTTGACACTTGTTCTAAGTGCACCCCGGCCCATAGAACACAAGGTCTTTCCATGGGCTGAAAGTGCGACGACAAGTAACACGAAGTGTCCCCCTGCGCCATGCCCATCTTAGGGCTCAGGAGTGTAGACAGTGCTGAACTGGTCTCATTTGAAGCAATCCGAGCAGCGTGACTGCAGTTGCGGATGCCATATGCCACAGGAGCCTCTGAAACTGTTTCAGTAGAATCACTGTTCTGCCTCTGAAGGAACTCAGGCAGTTCAGCACTGACTGTCTTCTTCAGACTGTACAATTGGTGCAAAAATCACATTGTGTTTTCCAGGCTTAAGAAATGCATCTGAGAATATAGGGATAAAACCGTTGGGGTGTCTGAAGAAGTTTGCAAAGTCTAGTGCGACTCATTTATCTGTGTCACGTTAGCAAAATTTGAAGTCACATTCAACCTCAGCAGCCTTTTGTTGGTCAACAAGGCATATCTATGTTACCAATTTGAATCTGTTGCGAAATCTGCATGAGGAATTTTTTCTGCCCTCACCCAAACCTCCTAATGGTGTGGATATCACCCGTGAAAATTTGCTGAGCAACAGTAAATGTGACTGCACCTTTATTCTTTTCCTTCTGTCTTCTTTATTGTTGATCTCACCATGAAAATTATCATCTCTTCCAGAAGAACAGATGTGTGATGAAAAAAAGAGCGTTACAGTGTGGTACCATATTCAGAATACAAAGGTAGTACTATAGCACTTTCGATGTTACTTTAAGCCTGAGATACACCAAGCTGACAGTCGGCCATTGGGCAATGTTGGATGGTTTTTAAGCATTGGTCACCTTTAGTTTTGGTGGAACTCATCAGCGGTACAGAGAACCCCAGTTGGCTTTTTGTCTTACTGGATGAGAGCACAAGAAAAACAATCTAAACAATGGTAAATGTAAGCACTGCTTGCTTTGCATATCCACCATTCAGGCTCTTCTGGTTTCCCTGTTTGAATGACAAAGTCAGACTACTGCCACCTAGTATGGGAGAGTTGTGTTCTCTCACACAAGCGCAGAGTGTACACCCTAGTCAGCCATCAGCCGTAGTCTTTCCAGATTGTTCTAGTGCAGCTTTTTTTTTGCTTTGATGCAGGCTATGCGAGGTAACTTTAAAGAAGCTGGTTTGCAACATTGTAGGAAGGTATTAAATGTTATATTTTTCCATTTTGGATTTATAATTATTTTTTAAAAATGTTGAATTTATGTTTCTAAAGGCTACAATACGCTACACAACTTTTAAAATCTGTCCATATCATACTCTTACAGACTCTGTAAATAGTGACGAAGGAAAACTAGGCATCATACACTACCAGACTTTTAAGTTGTTCTGATCACAACAAACTCATGCATAAACGTGCATGCCTTGTTGGTAGGAGACACATGACAAATGAAAACAAATGTGTTCTAAAACTGGCTGAAACTATCAAAAAAATGTATATCCTCCGACTAGATAGAATCAGTCTGTGACCATCATATACTTCTCAATGTTCTGTCAGCTCTGTTTTTCCTCAACTAGCATCAACTTCTTCAGACTGTACAATTGGTGCAAAAATCACATTGTGTTTTCCAGGCTTAAGAAATGCATCTGAGAATATAGTGAAAAGACCGTTGGGGTGTTTGCAAAGTCTAGTGTGACTCATTTATCTGTGTCATGTTGGGAAAATTTGAAGTCACATTCAACCTTCAACAGTTGACCTGTTGGTCAACAAGGCATATCTATGTTACCAATTTGAATCTGTTGCGAAATCTGCAGGAGGAATTTTTTCTGCCCTCACCCAAACCTCCTAATGGTGTGGATTTCACCCGTGAAAATTTGCTGAGCAACAGTAAATGTGACTGCACCTTTATTGTTTTCCTTCTCTCTTCTTTATTGTTGATCTCACCATGAAAATTATCATCTCTACCAGAAGAACAGATGCGTGATGAAAAAAAGAGCTGATATAATGTGTGAGTTTCTCTGGGAGAAGTGCTCGGCCCCAAAAAGCTCCCAGCCTAAGCCACTGTCTGCTACCCAGAATAAATCATTAATTGGATTGGAAGTCCCTTACAAACAAACAAACACATAACAGTCCTACTCCACCATCTCCTCTGTTCTTCTGGCACCCAGACGGTTTCTCTTTTGTTACAAAAGTTTCTGGCCTTAACTTAGGCGGAGGTCTGAAGGGAGTCAAATGGCTCACTTGGGCTCAAACACACACTCATGATGAATGAGTATAGAGCTAATTTGGATGCTTTCTTTCCATTAATTAGTTCCAAGCATTCCTCTGTCTCTAGCTCCTCAGAGAAGCATTTGATTCACAAACAGTCATTACAGCTGTAATCAGCTATTTTCTCTCTAAAAACACTCTTTGTTTTGAGATGCTATGGATAATTTCAGCAGGCAGAGTTTTTTCCTTTGTCATTAAAGTAATCCTGAATCAAGTATAATTTCATGAATGAATATGTTCCAAGATTGACATTTTCCTCAGCTTTCCCTGAGCTCTTTGTACTACTTTCTGCTGAACTTCAAACACACACAGTCCTGTTACGGTGACATGCAGTCATCCATAGACTTAGACTGCCCCCTAGTGACTCATTCCTTAATGAATGAACATCTGCTCTTGCAAGTATCAGGTTAGACTCTGCAAATAGCCTGCTGATTACTTTTTGTGAGAGAATACTATTGTTCAAAGGTTTGGGACCTTCTTCTGTATTTCATTTTATTTATTCATTAATCTTTTTAAGGAAGGATACATAGCTTTGATAAAAAGTAAATGCTTTTTTAAAATTAAGCAGCATAACTGTTTTCAACATTGATATTTCCAAATATTACTGTTTATTACTGTATTTTCATCAAATCAATGCGTTTTTTTCAAAAACATTTAAACATTTTTCATACAACTTAATGTATACGTCTGTTCGAACGTTTGAGATCATTGTGAAATATTATTGGAATTTAAAATAGTGGGTTTCGGTTCTTTTTTAAAAATGTATCTCATTTATATCATCATTACTCCAGTCATCAGTATCACATGATACTTCAGAAAACATTCTAATATGCTGATTTTTTTAAGATACTTAATATATAAGATAAATAGAAGGTTAAAAGAAATTAAAATCTGAAATGCTTTGTAACAATATACACCACTGTAGGTCAGTTTTTTCTACCTTTTTTTTATAAGAAATGCATACTTTTATTCAGCAAGGATGTGTTAAATTAATGCAAACTGACAGTAAAGCCTTTTAAACACTATTGTTAGAAAATATATCTATTTTGAATTAAAATTATTTTTAACTTAATTTATTATAACAAATTCTGAAAAAGCATCATGTTCCAACAAAATATGAAGTAGCATTTCTGAAGGATCATGTGACAATGAAGACTGATGATGCAGAAAATTCAGCTTAGCGTCACAGATCACTGTTGTTTTTTCTGCATTTTTGATCAAATAAATGCAGCCTTGAAGAGCAGAAGAGAATTCTGCTAAAAACATTACTGATCCCAAACCTTGGAATGGCAGTGTATACATTATACTGGGGAAAATGGTGTAGAAACAATTTTCTGAATTTGCTTGTAAATTGCTCAAATAATTAAAGAAATGCAAGTAACATTAAACTAAGTGTGAGATTTTAAGTAAAAAGACCTATATAGTATTATGTAGCATTATCTTCTAAAACACACAATGATTTTTTTATTTTTTTTATTTAGAACTTAAACAAGTTAAAAAGTGTTCTTTTTAGTTTAATTCTCAAAGGCCTTGGCCCGTTAGCCTACAAAACTAAAGCATGACGGTAACAAAGATCTTTTTCAGCATGACCAGCATCAACCGCTTCCAGAGAAAATGCTCTTGGTCTAGTGAATGACCTTTTTAACGACTCCTGTGAAGGTGGTTTACTTTTTATCACCTAATGTAATCTGAGATTGGACATCCATGCTGCCATTTTCTGTCTATACAATGACATCCGCACTGCAGATGTACGATTGCAATCACGAACGAATGGCCATTTGACTGAGATAGATGTATTTCCTTTCTCCATTCTGATGCAGTCCAAATTGAATGTGTTAATAAGAAGAGATCTTATCTGCTTGTATTGCGCAGGGACGTGTAGGACGGTTCACGGACTCCTGACAGGAAGGCCCATTGTGAGATCGTATCCAGTCCTGTGTACAGCGCTGGTGAACTCTGCACGAGTGCCAGGAGTGCGTTCGGTGTTATCTGCGACAGACTGCTGTTTCTACAGGACGAGAATGTGAGGTTAGTGTATGTGGAGCAGCAGAAACAGAGAACAAACACCTGAGCTGACTGTTTTCTTCATGCGAGGGAATATGGATTTGATCTTGACAGACTTCATGTTCATGTCTGTTTCGGTTAGACCACAAAGGCAGATAAAAGACAAGGCACCGGGGCAGACAGGGATGCTTTCACTCTTTCTGGCTGGGTTTATTGATCATTGGACATCATGCAGAGCTCAACATCTTAGGCTGTTTAGAAAGCCCTTTTTTGAGAGGTGGGGGCAGAGTCTGTTTTTTTTGTTTCTAGTAACCACAAATGCTCCTGCAGGACTCCCCGATGTGATCCTGTCTGGATCAGGGCTGCACACACACATTCTTCCATCCTGCTGTTATAAGACCACAAACACCTATATCACATGTCCATTTTCTCAAAGGAGCATATGTTTGCGTTCATGAGAATTATTGTGAATATGAGGATATGCAAAATGTGTTTATGTCCTTGTAGAACACGCAATTAAAATGTTTTGTAGTTACAACCTGATCTCTGAAATGTCATAATGGTGCAGGTTTATTTCTCATTATATTTCTGTGATATTAAACATAAAATACAGTCAAGAGTTACAATTCAAACTATTAATTTTTTGCTCATTTTATTGTGCTTATTAAATAGATTACACTGATTCCCTGTGTTGCTTGCAACACGTAAAAAAATCACTTGGAAAAGTCACGTCATTCCACATCTCTGGTTGTCATCTGGTAAATATGGTAATTATGACACATGAAACACCTTTCATGGTGAGTCACCTTATAAGTATGACAATTTAGCTGTCGTGTACATTCTTTAACAGTGGTTCTCAAACTTTTCAAGGCAAGTAACTCATTTAATCCAAATATAATATGTTATTTTACCGTATTTATTTTGTCAGAGCTGGGTAGTAACTTACTGATTACATGTAACCTGGATTACATAACCAGATTCCAAAAACATAAACAATTGTAATATTAGATTAAATTATATTTTACAATACTCATAGTCAGACTGCAGTTAGTTTTTATTGATTACATGAATACATATTATCCACACAATAGTGATAAATTATTCATATTTTTTCTCTAATTCCTCTTTTTCATATTTTAAATGTTCCTTTCCTGCCGCTTATAGTCTCTTATAAGTCTTCCAGTTTTGTTAGTCATTAGTTAGATACAGCATTTGAACAAAAATCATTGGATCAACATATTACTTTTTTTGTTTTAATGATCACTCAATTGGCTATTTATGTATTACAATATGTATTTTTATAAATATTAAATATATTTTAATTACATTTGTCAAGATAACCATTTAAAACCCTAATAATTATCTATAATTATTATTAATAATATTAATTATGATCTAATAACAATAATAATAATCTTGAGCAGATCTGAAAAGTGAATATACATTTTTTTGTTCATTACTTTTTAGCACTGTATCATAAAATCTAAATTCACTAGTAGCAATTGGTTTTAGTATTTAATTATTTTATCTTTACTTTCGTAGAACTTTAACATTGGACATTTATCAGTTAGTGGCCATAATGTGAAAATTATTTGCTTATCGATATCGACAAGCAGATGAAAAACGTAGTCTATGCATCTGAGAATTCCATGCACAATAAAAATTAATAAATGAATTTCATTAAAACCACAAATGACAAAATGTTAATTTGTTATTGAGTCTTGATACATACCACTTCCATCTGTTCAACATGAACATATATGAAATGAGTGGCTTTTCCTGTTGGTAGCCCAACAGGTGCCTGTTAGACAGTTGAATAATTCAATAAAAGTCCATGAAAGACTCTGTTGTACCAATGACTGTGCTTGAGGTGAGAATTTGAGAGAACATATACTGTACAGATGTGCAAGAGAAAGAGAAAAAAATGATTTCGGAATAGATGGAGTGATTGAGATCGAATAAACTTGATCCTCTTTTGTGTCCTGCACAGAATCGAAAATACCAATCATTTCTCTGGGTGGCTCAAGTCATTCTCCCCACCGGACTCCCTAGGATTAAATTGATTTTTACCTCCTTTTTTTCACCCTCCCTTCTCCCTAAAATTGCAATTTGCTGGTTCAGATGGATTACAAAGAGGAAAATCACCACTGGAGAGAGACAGGATCCACGCTTTCCCACTAGGCACAGCAATAAGAACTGGAGCGCACAACAAAGAGTTGAGCGAAATGAGCTGCGTGATGGACAGCGCACGCTCGCTCAACGGGACAAAAGCCTTCATAATGACCAGTTGACAGGCAGACAGCCATTACTGCACACACAAAGCAGTGATAAGATAAAACAGATCTGTAACTGTCCTGTCATAGAAACCGGCCCATTGTGGGCTGGAAATGATAAGATTTCTTCTCCCGCTACTCTCCACTCATCCTCACCCTCGACACCCGCACACGAACGCAGTTATTCTGTTTTTTTCACCCTTCTTTTGTGTGGCTTGGGGGAAGGCAGCTGCTTTTCTTTTCTCCTTCCTCCCATGTGAGAAAAGAAAGAGCGAGGATTGAAATAGAAATAGAAACGGTCCTTAAACTGCTTTTACAAAAAGAGACAAAGCTGAAAGAAGAAAGTCTGTTGTTTCCTTTTCTTTGTGATTACAGTATAATTCAAGATTGACTGACCATCTCCCACCTTCACGCTCCTCCTTATTTTCATCCAATTTCGTGCGCTCTCAATGACAAACTAACACGAAAACACACATTTCTACACATTCGTGGATATATGAATGCTGCTGGCATCTTTGAGTCTTTAGTTGGATATTCCAACAAGACACAGTTTTATAAAGAGAATAAAAAGCCCATCTGGACAAACATGATGGTCCAAGAAAAACAGGCGGTCGTTATCTGGCATCTTGGAAAGGTTCAGCTGCATATGCCATCAGACTGTTACTGTGAAAACCTTGGTTTGACCCATCGCTTGATGAGTCACCTAATGGCTTTTCAACCAGCTTGCGTTCTTCGGTGGCCACACTCACATCAGCCTGGGTTGTGTTTGTCTGTGCTTTTTCCACAAATCTTGTCCAAAAAGCTTCTACTTATTGGATTCAATAGGATCTTATAGGAATATTGTTTCTTTGTCATCCTGGTCGATAGTTAACTTTAAATCTTTAGATGATAAATTAGGAATACACAACCTAAATTGAGCATGTACTGTCTGCCATTAAACGTCCTTTTAAACCATGGAGGACACAATACAGGTCACAGACAACATGACTGTCAGAAGTTTTTATTTTATTCAGCTAAATAAATACAACAAAATATATGTTGAACTAAAAGAAGGCTGAAATTGGTGTGGAATACACAGCTGCAGTGCATTAATAACATGTATCCACAAGGAGGCGATACACACTTTGAAATAAGCAAACAGCTGTTACGCAATACATGCACTGGTATGATAATACACTGATAATACAGTATCAAAGCAATGCATTCACTGATCACAGGCAGTAATATTGTACAATAGTGTAAAAGAAACCACTTATAGAACAAAGCAATAGTATAGACTGTTACTTTAGTCTGTTTGATGTTCTCGACAATAACTCTCATGTAGGCCAGTGTTGTAAATTTATACAATTGTTTTTAAAAACGGTTTAGATTCTAAAACTCCAGTTTAGTCATGTGTGAAGTGTCTTTCTCTGTTTGTCTAGATGGCTGTTTTCTTCAGTCATTCTGCATCAATTGTTGACAAATATTGCTATTTTTGTCTTTGTATTGTATTTTTATTTTGTACAGATGAATTTCTTATATATTTTTGAGAATTCTTATATTTTGTCATTTTTTCTTATTTTATCTATACTAACCCTTTTTTATTCCACTATTTATTTATTTTATTTTATTTTTTTTTAATGTTTAAGGTCATGGGCGGTTGTATAAGCATTTCACTGCATACCGTACTGTGTATGACTGTGTATGTGACAAATAAAATTTGCATTTTGAAATTGATATAATGACAGGTAAGTGATGATGTTTTCTTCACTGAACAGAGGCTGATCATTTCTACTCACAAAAAACAGTTTCCTCTTCTAAAATCTTTGACAGCCTATTCTTTGGGCAGTATATTCATAACTGTTAATAAAGAACCTGAAAATAGTTTGCTTTCAACATCATGTTCAAAACTTAGTGCTGAAATCCATTTTGTGAGACAAAAGCAGATCACTTTAAACTGACCTTCAGAAAATCAAGCTCACTGACATTAAAGGGACAGTCGGTCAAAATATACTGTCATTAATTACTTAACAAACCATGATCTGGTTTCTTCTGTGATGATGGTGTGTGGAAGATTTTTGGGAAAGCTTTGTTTGTAAACATAAAGGAAGTCAACATTAGGAATGAATAAAGAACAACATTAGACCACAACAAGTAAGCATATGAAAAGAACAAAAGCATATTTTTCTAAATCTCAATGAGGCAAGCATTTAAACATTTAGTCTTAATGCAAAAAAATTAATATTTTTATTATTTTCTCACATATGCGACCACATAACACAGAGTTATTATAGTTATTTGAGCTTTTGGAGTAATTTTGTTTTCATGCTATTATCTTTTGCCAGCCACTCAAAATATCGTATTAATCATGCAGAGATGCATGGAAAACCTAGACAAGTGCAAAGGAAATAGGAAACAGGTCTGTGAGCTTTGGCAAATGCAGCTGTAGGTATGATCTAACCCTGATTACAGCTCCCAGCTGTGAAAGCTCACAAGCCTCACAAGAGATGCTTTCCGCTAGGAAGAGCCCTTCTTCTTCTTCTGGGGCGACGCTGCTCCATGTGGATGCCTGAGAAACACTTTACAGATTTGGCAAATTGATAAAACTCATCACATTGAAAAGTTGAAAAGCTTGTAGCACAAGTGATCAGCTTCAAGGCTTCTGCAATAGTTTATTGATTTCAAAAATCAACTAAATCTCCTGTTACTGACACAGAATGCTCATTCAAATGTAAACAACACTTGACATCATCAGTAAGTCAATTAGAGCAGCTTGAGCTTTACATAACATGTACTCTATTAGGGTGACCATGCGTGCCATTTCCCCAGGACACGTCCTGGCCAGGATTTCTATATTGCTTTGATTTAAAGTAACCTTACCTCCAGAGCTCTTTAAAACATAAGGAACCGATTGATCTGCACAGGTAAACAAAGCCAAAACCTAAATATTTTAGGCAATATACAAATCCTGGCCAGAACGTGTCCTGGGAAAATGGCAGATATACTTCATGCTTTATGCTTCTTTATTACCATTATATATGATTCATCTGTATGTGCATGTGGTGGTGTCAATTAAGGCCAGCATCACTATTATGAACTGCTCTATGTAAGTTTTATTTGTTTTTGACTAGCACAACAGTGCTGTTATTTACTTTTCCCCAAACATTGTTTAAATGACAAAGAAAAAGTGGCAAGAGGCGAGACTAAATAATTTCTTATTTGTAAATTAATAAAAAAGTAATGTCCATATCCACCAAGTTATTTTTACTTTTGCAGTAATTTAAAAAATGGATGGATGCACGCGGCATGCGTTGTCATGTGATATGTGTTACTTTTCTCAGCGTTGTCAGATTGGACCAATCACAGTCTTTTCTAATCACTTGGTTAAACATAGATGTATAGCTTAATTAGTTTTTGTGTTACCATTCCTTAGAACTAGAATTGACTTAAAATATATACTGTGAATGCACAGTTTTAGTAAAACAAAAATGCGACTCAGCGGGGAATATGCTTTTCTGAGCCACCGAGCGCCCCCTGGAGGAATCTTGTCTTTGTTTTTTTATTTGCCACACGAGAACTATTCTTTCACAACACCTAACAGAGTAAAACGGCCTTTTCAGTGTTTAAAAGCGTCAGCGTTTTCATTTAACATCCGAGCCACATGACCACAATCTATCAGTCATGTGAACGCTGCCCATACGACACGCGGACAGCGTTTCCCGTTTTGCAGCTGAATACAGACGGTCGGTATAATCGTTAGAAATCCGTGCTCGCGCACAAATTGCACTTTTAAACCCTTGCAAATTGATAGACTGCAGTACACTTCAATGGAATAATGCATTCAGATTGTATGTTTAAGTGCCTATTTTTATACGAAGTCAAACAATGGCTAACAAGTACTCTAAAAGACACATGAAACAACAGAAGGCACTGGGAAGTGAAGCTGAGCAAGCATCACTTGCACTGAATGTAGAGGTAAGAATGACAGTCACTGAAAATCACTTCAGTGTCGGTAAATTCTTCAGAAAGTTTATTGGAAGGATCTGTTACACCTGAGTGTCTTTGTATGTTCTTTTTTCTTATTTTTCTATTCATCAGAAGCCAAGACAAGGCCAAGTGGATGTGGTCTCTGGGTCAGCATGGCAGGGCTTCAGGAGGAAAGTGTGTCTGCTGGTGCCATACATGTGGCCCAGGGGAAGTGTGGGACTGCAGGCTCTGGTGATTCTGTGTGTTGGGCTGCTTGGACTTGAGCGGGTCATCAATGTGTTTGTACCCATTTACAGCAGGAATATAGGTGAGACTGGACTCATCTGTGCTTTTAGAATTCTCCCAAATCAGTTTCATACACATGGGTGCAACATATATTAAATCAACAGCAGGGCCAAAAATGCCCAACCCTATGCATATATAAGTATTTTAGCACTTATTCAGACAGCACAGCAGCTGTATTCTATTCACGGTGTAAAAGGTGAAAGTTTATATAGTGTTTTTAAATAAGAAATCACCTATTGACTTCAATGGTTTTTTGATAAATAGTCATAGAAAGGAACATAAGTTATATGAAATGGAAATGTATTTGCAATTATTACTTCGTTTTACTTTCACTTTTGATCCGTTTAATTCATAATCTGCAGAATAAAAGTATTAATATCTTTAAAAACAAATCCCATTGACTAAAACATTTTGAATGGTAGTGTGTATCAGAAAGCGCACTGGCATATTGTAGTTATTGAAATGCTCAAATAGAGTCCAGCCGCCAGTTATTGAAATGTGCTCCAGCAAAAAAAAAAGAAAGAAAATAGGTTCTAGTAAAAAAGTTTTTACTGAAATATTGGTATTAAATATTGTTTAGGTATGTGGTTCAGAGAAAAAAAAATCTTCTTGAAGGTAAAAGAAAATTACCCCTGAAAGTAGGTAAGTTTAAGATCTGGCCCTTTAATAAAAATAAATAAATAAAATAAAAAAAGCCCAAAAGATTTGCTTTGCCACTTATGACCAGTAGGGGACAGCAGCTTTCAACTTTTGCCCAGTTACCTGGGAAGGTGAGAGATGCTAAACCTACTATTTTTTTCTTGTAATGAAGATCAGATGCTTTTTTTGTTTTTGTGAAGGAATAAATGTTTGAATTTGTTTGCAGTTAAAATGCGTGAATCCGTGCCGAGGTCCTTTAATTGGTTCGAAAAAGATAACCTCAAACACCTAAAATCATTCTGATGTAGAATTGTTATTGTTAGAACCATATATAAAGTCAGTTTTTAAACAAGTCAAGCGTGTACGTGTGGGAGTGTTCTTATGTCGGATTGCCCCTCCCTGGGCAGTTTTCTCAGCCCGTTGTTGTTGTGGGCCAGCTGGATGGGTGAGCAGCCCCCAAAACCTCTCAGAGAAGTCAAAGCCTTTGGTTCACATAAGCCAAGAAGTATCGAACTTTTACAAAAGAAACGTGGGACAAAACCCAACTATGCTAATATCTACTGTGGCTCGAGACTTTGTTTCCACCCTTCATTCTCTGCCTCTTTTTTTTTCTACTTTTACCCCATTTTTGAAATTCCCGTCTCGTTTCATTTATTCATTCATGCTCTTATCTTTTAAGTGTACGTTGTTCATTTGATCTCTTCCTGGAGTTGGTGGTGTGTATGTGCTTCATTATCAGAGACAAGTAACAGCTTTGCATTTGGAGGCACATGAAAGCGGCGCTGGGAGAAAAGTGAGCTTTTGTGTGGCAGAGGGAGATTGAGAGGGGTAATAGGGGAGGTCACCAACCCTGCCAGTCACGATTAGGGGGCATTAGGGGCTTTTAGCCGAGTTAACACGCTGGTACAAGGGCCTTTTTGTCCGCAGCTCTCTCTGCCCCCATGCCAAGGATAAAAATCAGCTCTCTCACCATCCATTTCTACGCCCCCAGCTCAACAGAGAGGAAGAGAGTTTTTGCTTTTGCCCTTGGCATTTTCTTGAATGTTTTTATTTTTTTGCTTTAGCCTTCCACCTTTTCTTTCCTCATTCGATTCCGAGTGCACAATCAAAAACGGCCATGAATGTAAATGAATTAGATTGAGGATCTTTCTCAGCTCCCAGAACAGACCAGTGTGTTCTCTTTAGATACATTATGCTGTAGCTCCTGGCTCAGACTGCGTCTTTTGCAGGTTTTTTTTTTTTTTTCCCTGTTTGTTTTGTTGTGGGTTAACGTACAAGTCAGTGAGATGGCAGGTTTGGGCAGCTGTTAAATTTTGGTATATTGAACTGAAGTCATGTGGTTATTCATGACTCAGGATGTTGAAGTTTATAGTCTATGTGTGATTAAAGGGAAGATGCTCTGCACACGCTCATTAATAGGAAAACAGAAGAAATGTGTTCACAGTATGTGCTTCCTACACAGAGCCTTGGGGATGTACATACAATTAAAATGATGGTTAAGCAAAAATCTTACTGTTCAAAAGTTTGAGGTCGGAAAGGTTGTTTGTTTTTTTTATATCATTTATGTGCCTGTAAAAACATTTGTAATGACTGTAGGTCTTTTAAACAGAATCATGAAATAATGTCAAAATAATACAAAAATATTAAGCAACACCGCTCTTGTCAGCATTGCATTGCTGAAACAAAACAATGGTCACACTTTATATTAGGGGGCCTTAACTGTGTACGTCCAAAAAGAAGTACAATGCATTTATTGTACTCGTATTATATTGCAAAACACTATTGGTACTTTTAAGGTGGGATACGGGTAGGAAAGTCATATACACCTACAGTAGGAGGGCTTGGGGGAGTAAAATGCTGCAATTTTCATTTTTGAATGAACACTTCCTTTTAGGTGTACGGCAGTGGTTACATTACCAAAACAATAATATGTGCCAGTTGAGCCAGCACAACTAAACTCATTCACACTGTATTTTTGCAACTCTGATATTCTAGTGAACCAGCTGTCAGCGACAGAGCGCTGGAGAACCCTGGCCTTCACTGTCTGTGTTTACGTCCTCCTGAAGTTCTTGCAGGGCGGAGGGGTAGGTGAGGGTTGATATTCAAAGTAATATTGTGAGGATTCTTTTAAACACCACAGCTTGTTTTATTCCGTACGAATCCTTAACTATCTCTCTTTCCCTTCAGGGACTTCAGGGTTCGTCAGTAACTTGCGCAGCTTCCTGTGGACCTATGTCCAGCAGTACACCAGCCGTGTGGTGCAGGTCCGTCTTTTCGCTCACCTGCATAACCTCTCTCTCCGCTGGCATCTGGGCCGCCGCACCGGAGATGTCCTGCGCAGCATTGACCGTGGAACCTCCTCAGTCAACAACTTGTTAAGGTCTGATGTTTTAACGAACGTGGTTAGTTGTATATGCTCAGTAAAATGGTTGACAACATTTTCCCATGTTTAAATGTTCTTTGGTTTATTTTACAGCTATATTGTTTTCAGCATTGTACCCACTATTGCTGACATCATCATTGCCATCATCTATTTTGTGACGTACTTCAGTGCCTGGTTTGGCCTCATTGTTTTCATTTGCATGTTTCTCTACCTCAGTAAGTGCAGCACAGACACACTTATTTTCATATTGTGGATGCTGATAGATTAAAATATTAACTTTTAATATTAAATATTAAAATGTTATCACTTGGAAAGTGTTTAAAAAAAACATATTTTACAACATAAATTTCTAACTTTTGATCAGTTGAAAATGTAATTACAAAATAAAAGTATTCTGAAGATTTCTTAAGTAAATATTCTGGATCCTGATGTCAGAACACAGCACTGTTCTCAAGAATAGTTTCACAGTAACAATTTAGAAATTGTTACTGCATGTTTATATACTGTATGATATTATAGTCAGCAGGCACACTTCTGTCTAGTTCAGTTTGGTCGTTTGTTTTCAGCCATCACCATCATTATCACTGAGTGGAGGACCAAGTACAGGCGGGAAATGAACACACTGGACAACATTGCGAAGTCAAAAGCAGTGGACTCGCTTCTCAACTTTGAAACCGTAAGTGACAAAATGCAATAGCCGAGTGTTTTTAACAGTATGAAAATGTAAATATTGCAAAATCTGTTTCTATTCAGGTAAAGTACTATAATTCAGAGAGTTTTGAAGTCAGACGCTTTGAGGACGCAATCCTGAAATATCAGGTAATGGCCATCACTTTACATATTCGGACTTTGTAAGCTGCTGAGTGGAGAGATGCTGAGTTGGATTCTCTTTGTGTTCAGGCATGTGAATGGAAGACCAATGCTTCCCTGGCTCTCCTGAACCAAACTCAGAATCTGATTATTGGATTGGGCTTGTTGGCTGGATCCCTGCTTTGTGCATACTATGTTACAGTGAACAAGTTTCAAGTACAGTAGTGACCAATACAGTTATGAAAACTTTTTTTATTTTTATTGTTGGTCTTGAGCATATTTTTGTTGTTCATGCTCTGTAATAGGTTGGTGACTATGTTCTTTTTGGAACCTACATTATTCAGCTCTACACTCCACTTAACTGGTTTGGGACATATTATAGGTAAGCTTAGAGGAGCATCATCTGCGGCCACATTCATTCATTATTCTTCCTGCTTATATTTTTACAGTTTTGGCAATTATCAAACTTTTCTGTTTGTTTTCTCTCTTATTTTGTTTTTCTATTATTTTTGAACAGAATGATCCAAAGTGCATTTGTTGACATGGAGAGCATGTTTGATCTGCTAACAGAGGAAAAAGAGGTGAGTGGCCACTAGGGTTGTAACGGTTCACAAAATTCACAGATTGGTTCTATACAATACAGTGGTGTCATGGTTCGATACAACAAAAATAAAGAAATGCCTGAGAAATTTCCTTAACTGTTTTTATTTATTTATTTTTAAACATTTTTTTTTACTTTGATCGATGATGGAGCTATACATGACCCATCTTCTTAGCATCATATAAAGCAAAAACTGCCCAGATTTGAATTATTTAAACTGCTGTAACAGATTCATCTTTTCCAATACGTTTAAGTAGATTTTTACCTTTCATGGGCATTTTTGTACCTTTTTACAAAGCCATTTTTCTAAAAGTGTGCATCAATATGTCCATATGACACTTGGCCTGTTAACAAGCAAAGTCAGTATTGACAAAGAAGTATCTTTGCAAAGCAGAGAAAACTTAGATGTGAATAGCGTTTAGATGCTTTTACATAGTTTTAAAGCAGCTCAGAGGGACGTGTAATTGCTTTAAACTGCATATACAAATGCATAAATAATATTTAGATATTTTAAACGTAGAACATTGGCAACTGATGTTTGAAATGAATTAAACATACTTTAAATATGAAATTAAAAGTGTCAGTAGGTGCCAGCAAGTTACAACAAGTCATTTCAGCTAAACCAAATCATTTAAACGATTGATTCATTCAGGAACAAAACACTGTCATGTTACTCAGAGACAAAACAGTGCTGTGACTGTGTTTGGATTTATTTTTGTTGGTGAAATTAAGCAAAACAGTTATCGTTAACTAACTCATTGGTAATCATGCTGATTTTGGAGAGAAGAAGATGCACTGTTTTGTGATATTGATTAACTTTATGAAACTATGGTAATACTGTATATACATTTTCTGCTCCCATATCATGAATACAATCATGCAGTAGATGCACACTCGCACTAGTCTAACCTAAAATAATAATCCAGTTTGCAGTGCGTGCCGAATCGAAAGCCACGTACAGAACAGTTTAATATCGTTACACTTGTAGTGGCGGCTGTTTACACTTTGAGTCATTTTGTAGTCAAGCCAAAATCTTTTTATAAATCAGTCAATCAATCTGCACAGAACAATACTCATCTAGTCAGTTCCTAGAAGGCACATTGCGGCCCCTCTGGACCTTGTGGACCAGTAAGTGTTGATTTATTGTCATGACCTCCTGCACTGACTCAAGTTACCCCCGTCCTTTGGGAACCCTCTCCCCAAAGTCACACAACCAACAGCCGGCCATTCCTCGACACTCCCAGTCCTTTAGATTCTATTCATATGCAAATAATCTTACTAAAACCCTTATTTGATCTTCGCGTTTCTTTTCATATTTTCGCAAAAGCTGTCGGAGCTAATTTGAAAACTGATTGTTGAATTTGACTTGAAAGAGGCCTCAGTATTATTGCCATGCTTTCAGTTTTAATGCATTCTTCAGGTTTGCTTAATTCACTGTCAGCCCAGTGCCATGCTTTTCTACGCGTCTTGCGGCACATGGCAAAAATGCCCTGTTTAATTTCCAGATCCCCCTCTGCTGTAGGTAAAGGATGATGTGAATGCAGGAGACCTGTTGTTCGCAGAAGGAAGGGTTGATTTCCAGAATGTGTGCTTTAGTTACACTGCTGGGTGAGTCATGCTAATGTCAGTAAGACGTTTTTTCTGTTGTTGGAGAACAGCATTTTTGACGTCTTTTGTTTGTGAGTTTGCATTTTTGAAAATTAGTTTCTTATTTTTTGTCTACAGGAAAGAAATTCTCAGTCATGTCTCATTCACAGTGATGCCTGGACAGACAGTTGCACTGGTAAAATAACATCTAAACTGTTCTTTATTATTATTGGGTACTAAAATCGAATAAGAAAGTGTGTATAAAAGCAAGATGTTCACCCCTGCTGATGTCTTACTTAACAGGTTGGCCCGTCCGGATCAGGAAAAAGCACCATCATCCGTTTGCTTTTTCGTTTTTATGACGTGCAGGGTGGCTGCATCCTCATCGATGGTCAGGACATCTCTAAGGTCAGGAAACATGACAACAGAGTTGGATGTTAAAGCTTCTATAGAAAATTTTGTGTAAAATTAACAAAACAAAATTTTGTGTTCCAACATGTTCCAATTTTAATTAACATTTAGTTAGCATTCCAAATCCAAAAGACTTCTGTTGCTCTTTAAAAAGCAAATGAAGATACTAATGCTGCCTCTTAATTCTGAGGCTGTGACCTCCAGAGGTCGCATTAGAAGGCTGCACACATCATTTAAGGATGTCATATTTAAGAAAAGTAACCATAATTACTGTTATTCCTTGTGAAGTGTAAAATACTAATTTGCTTTTTACTTTAATGGTTAGTTTTCTTAAATGAGACTTCTGCAATGCAGGGTTCAAATGTGACCTCCGGAGGACACAGCCTTCCAAATGAACTGCAGTCTAATATTCTAATAATAATTATAATAAATAATAATAATACATTTATGATAATCATTTTTGTTAATCTATCAGAAGTTTATGTAATTAACATTTGCAAGCTTAAAAAAGTAAATTTTTCTGCAGGTCTTCACCCTTTCACAATTTAAAGCCTTTAAAAGTTCTTCAATGTCTTTGTTTTAACTATAAACTAAATTCATTTTGGTTAATTTTTCATGTAAAAGACGTCTTATTTTGCCATTTTGGTTCTTAAGTGTTTAGACATTAAGGATTTTTAGACATTTGCACTTAAAAACAAGATGAAAATCTTAAGGAAGAGCTGCACTTTTATTTTAAGTGTGATCAGAAGTTAGAGAAATATTATTGTTTTGATGATAAAAGTATTAAGATCTATTACTGGTGTACTGCGTTCCCTTCAATTTATTGTTAAAATTGCCTTTAATTGGTCATAAAACCTGCAGAAAAATCTGTGGATTTGAGTTTGCAAACCAAAATTCCTTCCAGGATGTACAGAAGTGAGTAAACGGAGTTCACCTTTGCATCTCAGGTCGCATTGTTGCCTATATTTCTCTTCCTCTTTGAAAGTTACCATGATTTTATGCACAAGGGAAGCTGCATTTTTTATATGTCTAGACTGCAGCTATAAATAACATTTTAAGATTATACCAGATATCTCTCTCAACCCCACCTGCATGTCTGCTGACCCCAAGGTTGAAAACCTCTAATGTAGGGTTGGAATAGTGACAGGGCTGATGTTAGGGAGCGAGAGTGTCTGACTGACGGAAGAGGGCGAAGAGCTTGCGTTAAAATGTGAAAAATTAATTTCCTACCAAGCTTACGTCAGACAGTCTGCTCGAGAAGAATGAGTTTTAATCCCAGAGTGCTCTTGGTAGCGATTAATAATGAACAATGTTGTAATTGGTGTCTTGCATTTAAATGGCGAAGCTGTTTCGAGCACATGCAGCGTCAAACTTTTCTAACTTCCGAATCCGTGAGACTTTAGTGCTCTTCTCTGACTCTGCAGTTTACCTCTCTGATTAGCCGCAGGAATACAAATGCTCGTAGAGCAGTGTGTAACAGTAGCCTGTTTGAGGGGGATGTCATACCAAACCATCCGAGCTGTCTCACTGTTAACGACAATGCAGTGACACCAGTGATGTAAGATGCAACCATAGATCATATAACCTCCACTACTCATGACAAGCTTCTAGGAATATGATTTACTATTGCCTCTTATTTCCAAGTAAACCTGCCCCCTGTGAATTATTCATAGTGAGAGAGACTTAAATTATGAATATGGAGCTGTAAGCTGCTTTTACTCCAGTGTCCTGGGGGAGATGGTGGCCTCTTACACAGCGCTGGTCTCTGCTCAGAGCTGCTAGATTCACTCTTGGGCTCCTGGTCTGATCCAGGACAGAAGTTGTTACCTTTGCTCACAGGCATACATAGCATGGCTTAGTTCCCAGGTATATATTAAGCAAATCTTTAAAAATGTTTAAGAAATTGTTTATAATAAGATGGTCTGACCATGTTTGCTTGCTGCCCGGTGATCCAATGTAAATATCTGGTATTATATGGTTCTTTTCAACGATATTGGTTTGTTGCATTTAATTATGCATGCTGATTTCCCCTATTTTCATATTTGGGTTACCTTTGCTAATGTTCATTTAATGCCCACTTAGTCAAACTATAAAAACAGTGATAATTAAAAGAAACGTGATCTTTAGATCTTACAAGTACTTTGTTTTTTAAAGAGCTCAAATTTAGTTTTTATAGGTAAACTAAAGGTTTTTCAGCCTTTTATTTTGATTTTAAGAGGAATACTATTATAAAATGTTATAATATTTATTAGTAATTAACCATAACATGAGTTTGTTGACCTTTGTTTTAATAGTTTTATGCCTTTTTCAAAACCAGAAAAAATTCAATAAACAACACAGAATGTCTGAGGTGGGAAAAAAATCATAAGACAACTTTAAGACAAAAGTGAATAAATTAAGTTGTTTAATTTTTTTCACCATATTTTTTTTTGCTACAAATTTCTGTGTTATGGCATGTCTCATTTTTTTAACTTATAAAATATGTCATAGGGCCCTAAACATGTAATTTTTGTAAAGCTTAATAAATTGATGTGAAAATGTATACGTTTCATGATTTCAATTAATTCAACATGCTTTTTGATTAATAAAATTGAATTGAACCTATTAAAAAGGAGTTGAGAAAATAAAAACAGAATCCAGAAGAATTAATGCGGAAAAAATTAAACTGAATTTGGGAAGAGATAAATGGATTTAATTGGGCTCTATGTGTGTGTATATTGTTGTTTTGGTACTTTAAAAGCGACAATACCTCAATCCAAGTTCAGGAAACATGGTTTATGCAACCTCCTGTCTTTATCTCAACTCCCTCAAGAGGAGAAAATCGATTGGGGGAGAGTGTTTAGAGATGGAAGCTGTGGTTTGTCATTTAAATGGGGGAAGCACTGCTGACAAGCTGTGCTGGCACACAGACGAGGAGATGGAAAGGAAGGACAAGTAAATAGTTGTATCTCCCTCGTCCTCTCCTACACACGCACTCACAGCCTCTCCAGTATCATGTCAAAGCTATGAGAACCGCAACCCAGCGTCAAACGACCGCTTTCACACTTGCACACGATGGCCACACATTCCTGCTGCGTTAATGTGTTTGGAGCGCAGCAGGAAGCATGAGCTAGGTCAGCGTGCCAGTACACTCATAGGGAGTGAGCGCTTTCTCACAGTGCAGGCATGAGGGGAGATTTACTTTTATAGAGCAGCTGTCATCAGTTCAGCATCTCATCCCTCTCACTACTGGCCAGATCGAACTCATTAAACTCACTGGAACATTAGCCTTTGGACTCCTAAAGCATGAGCTGGCAAATGAATAGATCTTTCGCCAAGTATTGCACTATAAAGTATGTTGCGTGAAATTGCGTAACTGTCCATGAATGTGAAATATTTATTGGATTGAGATGCACTTTGTGATTTTTGGGACTCGTTCAGACAAGCATCAAAAATCAGTGTTGCTTTTTAGATGCTTTTAAATCAGATTAGGATCAGATGCTTCTCAGTCTTATCACATTTAATGTGGAATTGTTGCCGTTCATGTGCAGTGGGTTGTTCGGTCAGGTGTTGCAACAAGAACACTTGACAGTAACAAATGCAGATGTGACTCACTGTGCGTGAGACTTCGGCTAGAAATGTTTTTACCATGTGCAAAGAGGAATATAGTCTAAACAGAAATTGTTTGATGTTAAGGGCTTAAAAAGCCCTTTTTTTACCAAAAAGAGTTGTGAAAATAAGAGAAATACTAAATGATGCATTAAAAATAAAAAATTTTAACCAGAGGTCTACACATTTACTTGAAGTTGTTTATTGTGCAACTAAAAATAAATGATTTACAAAGTACTGGTTGAATATTTCCAACAAAAACACATTTACAGTATGTGCCTTCTGCATCAAATGCAACAAGGTGCTAACACACAAATCTGATGCATTGTGTATTTTAGACCTGGATCGAAAATTATATACATTTATCAGTGGTCTTTTGTTTAGTTTACCTATTTTGCCTGTTTTCGAGAAAACCTTTTGTTATTTTTTATTTTTGTGCATGTGTATACTGTGTATATTTATTATGTGTATATATATAAGATGTTACTTTATAAATTAAATATGTTTATATATGATATCATTTATGTGAATATAAATGTATACATGTAAGCATTTTCCAAATATGTACTATATGTAAAATATGTTTGTGTATTTATATTAAATATTAAATATGCACAGTACACACATATAGTATGTAAGCAGAAACTTTTATTTTGTATGCAATTAATCGTTTGACAGCACTACTTGAAATATATGCATGCTTTATATCAGCTATATTTCATAGATTTAGAAGTAGTTATCTTCATGACCAAGCATTTGTGCAACAAATCTTGTTATATTCCAGTGATCAGTCGCAGGATATAGATAGCGAGAAACATCTGTTTGTCATTCTTCATGCTCATTTTCTTAGGTGAGCGCTTTGGCAGAAATAATAGATCAAAATTTGAGTCCCATGGTCTTTGAATGCGTAGATTCCTAGAGGCTGTTTTCATTCTGGTGCTGGTCACTGATTCCTCATTCTCCATGCTGCGTTTGATGGTGAGCGCTGCATGTGAGATGGGAATCCATCCTCTCAGACGACGAGAGGAAAGTATGACTCAGAAATATCAGAGCTATTTCTCATCGACTTCGCAGCTGAATGAGTGTTGCTGTATGAATGCTGTCACTGAAATAAACGCACAAGCGCATTCCGTCTCCCTGAATTTCCTGACTCATAAAACAAACAAACTTTTCAAACGCAAACAAGGTGGAGAGAACAAATATGGTGGTCGGGCGCAGGGCAGGGAGGATGGAAAAGATTGTAGTATGCTAATAATGAGTGACATGAAAGCTTTGTTAGCAAACGTTTTCGAATAAGAGACTTTGAGGGTTGTAAATGTTTCGTTTCAAAGTGACTTTTGATGGTAGAAAATGTTGTTTCCCAGCGTGTTTTAGGAAGGGACGGAGTGGTGTGCCCGCTGGGCCTCATTGATCTTGTAAGTGATGGGAGCAGAGCAGCAGAGACACCGTACTGACAGCTGACGGGCCACATGTTCTGCTGCGCGCGCACACACACACACACTCACAAGTACGTCATTCAACTTGATAGACGGCGCTGCTCGTGATTTAAAGCCGTTTCTGTCATTCCAACAATGTGCTTGAAGAGGAGGTTCATTTCCGTATGTTACCTTCAAGCATGTGTGTGTTCATGAGAACACCAAAGCGCAGACGTCCTTTAGATTTTTAGATGGTTTTAACAGGTTATGAGATTAATGCCGTTCAAAAGTTTGAGGTCAGTAAGCTTTTTTTTTAAGAAATAATGTTATTTTATACTGCACAGCGGCATAAAATCACAAGTGACAGTGAACACATTTATAAAGCTTTCTATGTTAAATAAACTATTCTTTTGAACTTTCTATACATCAAACAGTCCTGAAAAATGTAACACAGTTTCCATTAAAATAAGAAGCAGTACAGCTGTTTTTAAGAAATGTTTCTCAAGCAACAAATCAGCATATTAGAACGATTTCTGAAGGATGATGTGGCACTTAAGTAACAGCTGCTAACAATAGCCTTACCATGACACTCATTTTTATTTAAAATATATTAAAATGGAAAATTATTATTTTTATATATATATATATATATATATATATATAAACGAATGTTGTCTTGTTAGTCATAAGAGGAATCTTTTACAAATATTAAAACATCTCTAAAAATTTTATTGGCAGTGGGGTCCGAATTTACAGAGCCCCTTAAGTGACATGGTGGTGGTGGAAAATTTCTGGGTGAGTGGACAGAATTTTAGGTAGGAGGGAAAAAAAAATTTTTTTTTTTGTGTTCCCTCGCGAAGGTATATGCGTTCACCCGATATTTGCATTCCTCAAGAAACTTTTTCTGCGAGAAAACACAAATATCTTTGTGAGAGAATGCAAAGAGATCACGAGAGAATGCAACGTTTTTCAGGGGAACGCAAAGAGAACACAAAAGATTTAAAAAAAAAAATAATAATTTTTTTCCTTCCACCTGCGAATTTTTCCCTCCACTGTGTCTCTTAAGGGGCTCTGTACAAATCACTGGGAACTGATAACCATTCTAAACAAACATGTCTGGAATTTTTGATATGAGCGAAAAACTAAGTATACTTTTTGAGCAATTTTTTATTTTTCCTGTACACTTTTTTGGGGAGGGGGTGGTGGGAGCTGCTGAAGACTATTGAAATTTTAATTAGCAAAAAACAACCTTTAAAATACGTATAACAACTCTCTTCACAAATCTGCTTGTTTTAGAGTACTAAAAACCAGCCTTACTGATAGTAACCATTCATCCATTTTTACTGCTGGAGCTGATGACCCTTCCTGCTGGGATCCAGCAGTGCTTCTGTCATGCTGCACTATATGGAACACTTCATAAAAGGAGGTTATTGATTCAGTTGTGGTTGGTTACAGAAGGCAAGTGGTCACCAGAGACATTGCCTGGTTTCAGGAGTCACACTCTTTTGATTCATTTTTCTGACTGTTGCGTTGTCTTCTCTTTGTGTAACATAATAACATGTAAATGTAAGAAGAAACCGAAGATGGAAACAAAGGATGGAAAAGAGACCAAAAGGGAATGACCCCTTGCCCCCGCTGAACCTCTCTGTTTCTAAGGCACTGTACTTCATTGATGTTACGTCTGACTTAGTGGAGTGCCGAAGTGAAGAGACTGGAGTCTGTAACAATCCTGTGAAGTGTTAAACAGAGCAGCATGTGGAGGTTCGTGTAAACAAGATGTTTTGCGTACATTTGGTCCAGGTTAGGCGCACATGGGTAGTTCCCTCCCAGCCTTTCTTGTGCCTTTCAAGTAAACGGTTGCAGCCCTGATTTGTGCGCACATCTGGTCGGATATGCGGAACAATACTTGTGCATGCTTCTCGCCAAGTGGATTCAATTTTAGCATGTTTCATGTTTTGCATATCACAGTTTTGCTTGTGTTTTTCTCATTTTCGAACATCTGATATGGCCTGTTTTTCTTGTCAGAGGGTCTAGACGTGTTGTGCCTCGTGCGCATGTGACAGTGCTCAGGTAGTTTTGTGACCAATTGATGTAATGTCGCAAACAAGTACAGACAAGTTTTAAAATCGCACTAGATCAATTGTTTCTAGCAACTTCTAGTGTTTATTGAATAGCTGCAATCTTATTATATAAAGGACCATTTCATTGCGTTTTAAGATTTTGCATGACTATTAATTTCTCTTCACCAACGCACAAAAAGATTTTTCATATCCGTGGTGTTCTGTAATGAGGAGGCAAAATACTTTTTTCCTTTACTTAATTTTTTCTTTTCTTTTTTTTCAAATGTACATCTAAACATCATTTGTTCTTATAGTGAAATCCTCTGATTTTTTTTTTTTTTTTACTTCTCGTTTTTGACTTTTAATTAATTACTGGTGTTTATTTTTGCTCTATCCTCATTCGTTTATTCTCTTGTGAGCTTACAGAAGACATGTGTTAACCCCCCGGAGGAGTATAGGTTAGTTGCTTTGATTGGCTGTCATTATGGTTCTAGTGTGGACTTTCCTAGTTCCCTCTTTGAGTTAGAACGATTAACTTCAGAGTTACTGTAATCGTACTTGCTGTGAATAAATCTTAACTTAACTTGATGCAGTTTTCTACAACAGTTCTGGCTTCTGTGAAGTTTGCTTGCATGCAGTCTTGGAAATGCAAGCATTGCATTTTCATAACTTCCGAATCCAAATATTTTGGACCGTTAGAAACAGGCCACACAAATATGCCAACAAACATGTTATAAACTGAGGAAATGCGCTCCTGTCAGCATATAGAACAAGTGCAACTGAGTAGTTGACACAGGTTGGTGGTAGAACTACTCGACTCTTCGCCGCTGTTGTACACTATTGTATATGAATCTATAGAGAAAATGCAGTGTTCCTTATAGATGGGAAACTTTTTTTAGCTGCTTAATCCATTCCATATAACAGCGTTTATGATTGAAAGATGATAAAATACAATCAATATCGAATTAAACACTACTGTTCAAGTTTTAGAACAGTAAGACTTTATAGGGCCGGTTTCCCGCAAAGGTCTAGTCCTGGCATAATCTAGGACATTTAAGAATTTTTAGAAACATGTCTTACAAAAATGCATAAAGTGCATAGTATAAATATTTTCTAAAAATATACACAAATTACAATTATTTCATGTTGTAATAACATTTTGCAATATTACAGCTTTTATATGTACTTTTAATTAAATATATTCAGCCTTGAGAGAGACTTCTTAAAAAAAAAAAAAAGTCTTACTGATCTAAAAGCTTTGAACTGTATTGTATAATGAAAATGTTTGAATTATCTGAAAGAATGGACATCCATATTGTTTCTTATCAGTCAAGAAAAAGTGCAATCTATGCAAAGTATACTGTAATTGTGCCATTTTTTTGTTGTTGTTGATTGAATTTAAGTATCATAAATGTGTTAACGTCTTTTACTTCGAAATGATTCAGAGAACTGTTGCACATGAGACCGGAAACCGGAGCGAAAGTGCCGTCTCGTAGGATAAAAGTTGTATTGTGAAGGGACAGATGCTACACTCCCATAAAGACCTGGGAAGCCATTTGTGTTTCACATGGCTGCAGTAAGCCCTCTCTCACCCGGCCCAGTCTGATGTTAATTAGTTCATAAATTAAGCACATTGACTTTTTTTAAGAGCCAAATGAATGGGAAGAAAGAATGGAAAGACGGAGAATTAAGCACACTAAAAAACAGGCAAAAAATAAACAAAAGAAAAAACAAAAAAGCTAACTTCAAAGGGGGATCTAATTCGTCAGGCGTTTGAAGTGAAAACACTGAGGCTGGTTCCACTCGCCACATGGATTAATGGTCGAATGAACAGCCAGAGCACCACTCGCTCTTCTCTCCCTCACTCTGTCATTATCAGTGCTCCGAGACGGGGGCTTTTCTTTAATGTGATCCAAGAATAATTTCCAGTTTCTCTTGTTGTGGGTAAGATCACGGTCAGTTTTTCTTACAGCAGTTAGTTAGGTTCTGTTTGTACATCATTGAGGTTTGTTGGGTCAGTTGTTTCTCTATGCTCCAGAGACACAAAATTTTTGCTTAAATATGCAGAGACAGAATTCTAGACTATAAATAAACCATTTGGCAGAGAGCTTTAAAGTTTGATTTACATGCATTTTTTTTTTTTTAGACTCAAACCATTTTTAGACTTAATTTGTTGTCTAAAGAGCCTGCACGTGATGTTTTGGTTCATTTTTAAGCACCCATGCTCAGGCAATAGCTTTGGTAGGGCTGTGCAATATGGACAAAATAATCATATTGTGATTTTTTTTTTTTATTTATTTATTTTTTTTTAACTAATATTGCGATTGCAATTTTATTTGCAATTTTGGCAACTGTTTTTGCTTTTTCAAACAAGCTTCATACATACATTCTAAATGTATTCAGTGCAGTGGATAACAAAACATTTCACAATGAATGAAGTAACATTTACTGACAATGTGCGCATGCATCATATCTGTGCACATATGATAGGTAATTGCGTCGGTAATTTCTTTGTGGCGTTTCCGAAAAAAAAAATTCTAAATAAAAATCTAAATAAATTAATCGATAAAATTGCCGCATTATGCGATTTAGAAATTGCATGTGCTTAAATTGCGATTTATTTTTTATTTATTTTTTTGCGATTAATTGCACAGCCCTAAGCTATGGTTAATTGCCGTAAAACAGCTAAGACTCTTGTGGGACATTAGTACACAGAGAGCAAATTAGATGTAATCACAAGATTTTGTCTTCACTACCCATCATTGAGCTGGTAATACCGGCTATGACCTCATCGACACAAGCTTTAATCAGTATGGATAATCCCCCTTAATTGAATATTGATTTGTAGAGACTGTTTGCACATTCTGTTCATTCTACAGATAAGACACCTTGACCTTCCCTTTAATAGTCATTGGTGTTAAAGCCCCATATTGTGGTTCTTACATTCTTCCTGTTATCTTGTTATTTTGTTTTAAATTCTGTCATAAAACGATGTCTGTTCTCCCAATTTATACTTTAAGTTAACTTTTGAATACATTTTCAAATGTGACTTATTCCTGTGATGACAAAGCTGAATTTTTAGCAGCTCTTCATAACTAATGTTTTTTGTGGAAGCCATATTTTCAGGATTCTTTTGATTAAAGTTCAAAGAAACCGATTTATTTGAAATGGAAATCTTTGGAGTCATCCAAATATGTATTTTAATGTCACTCCTCATCAATTAAAGGCATCCTTGCTCAATTAAAGTATTAATTTCTTTAAAGAAAATCTCACAGACCAACAAATGTCTGCATGTGATGTGTTATCTGAGACAAAGTGCTTCCAGGTGGGACACGACTGTCGAGATGTACTATACTAGTTAAGCTTATATTGGTATTTTTACACTTCCTGCTTTTGCTGTCTAAGCAATACATTTGAGTGTATTGATAATGATTTCCTGATTTTGATCATTTTAGCACCAGTGTTGCACATTATGGTTGTAAATTTGTTAAAATATAAAAAGTCAGCTATATTCTGTCAAACATTGGCTTGTTTTGTGCCTCTGCCAGAACAAACATATATTACCCTAATATATATTTTTTTGGACTAAAGCAGAAGTGTACCAAAATGGCATTCAGTTAGCTCCATATGGAAACCGTGTATGGGCATAGATCATCTCTGAAGCGCAGCTCTTGATATATGACTATAAGCGGGGCCAGCTTAGAGCTTCCTTAAAATGTGTGCCCATTCCAGACCTACTTTGTCTTGTCTCTGCTCCTCTTTATGCTGTTCAAAACCCTTGATGTCAGCTGGCACTGCCTCACAGAGTTTGCCAGGCTTTGGATCTCGGCAGGGGTCTATCGCCACACCCCTCCCAACAACAGGCAGCATGTGAAGATTGTCACCCTGCTTTATAATTGGGGTTTCAGATCTTCAGAGCTTGGGACCCCTTCATAGCCCATCAGCACCTGGCTCCTTAGCTTTCAAAGGCAGTGGAGACCTCCAAAACCTCAGGTGGTGAAATACTTTAAAGTTCGAGGCCCACCTGTCTGCAGATTCACCTGTTGTTGTAATATAGGGCTATGTAGAGTCTTTGTGTGAAAGCTGCACACACAGCAACACCTATAAGAATTTCTAGTTGACTTATTTAAATGACTTTTCTTTGTTTATCCTCATCCATACAGGTGAAACAGAACTCTCTCCGATCCTACATCGGCGTAGTTCCTCAGGACACTGTTCTTTTCAATGATAACATCCGTGAAAACATTCGCTATGGACGCATATCTGCAAGTGACCAAGATGTAGAAGAGGCTGCAGTGGCTGCTGATATCCACCAGAAGATATTATCCTTTCCAGACGGTAGAGGACTGCTGTTTTACTCTGTTTCTCAAGCTTTATGATCTCCACATTTTTGAAGTACAAGCACTACAATTTACCATCTCTTATGGTACGTTCACACCAGATGCAACTTGCGCAAATAAATCACGCTATTCGTGAGTAACACTTGAACATTTTGAGTTTACTCGGTTCATTCGTGCACGAAAAAATCGCTTCACAGCTAACGCGCATTCGCGTCATGGGAGGGGCTTCTGCCAGACATCTCCAGTCTCTGTAGTGGTTAGACATGAGGTAAAATTCATTTTGAGTATATCTAATAGGCAAACTTTGGTTTAATGATTTTAAAGATGATGTCGTACAGCTCTTCCACATGCAACGATGATGATTTTGTCCTCCATAGTTTCGGAATTCTGCCTCCACTTGACAGGAATCACATCACTACTAGAGCAAGCTCCTGATTGGTTACCGCGGTGCGACTTTTCGCCAAAGTTCAGATTTTTCAACTTGAGCGTTTCGCTCCTCTTCATTGGCGCGAATCGTGCCATTCGCGCCGCAGGATGTCTAATCACGTCTTTGCATTGACTTAACATGTAAATCACTCGCGCTTAACGCTTCAGTCACATCTTGTGTGAACGCAGCACTAGGCACAATATTGGGTGTGATGCAGCAAACCACAGTTCAAAGCAACCACAGTTATGAAAGAACAGATATAGGATTGTAGTTTTTTAAAGATTACAGAATGTTGACGTTTATCTGAATATGACAGGGTATGATACTGAGGTGGGTGAAAGGGGTCTGAAGTTGAGCGGAGGGGAGAAACAGAGAGTGGCCATCGCTCGCACAATCCTAAAATCCCCTCGCATTATTTTGCTCGATGAAGTGAGTAAAGACTCTTTTTCAGGTTCTCAAATAATGATATGGGTTTCCACTCAGTCTTGTTTTGTAAATTCTGCTTCTAGGCTACATCTGCTTTGGACAGTCAAACGGAGCGAAACATTCAGGCTTCTCTCGCTAAGGTGTGTGCCAGTCACACCACTCTGGTCGTGGCACACAGGTAAGTCGACTTCAGATGTTAAGAGTAGTGCTAAAGAGCTTACATTTGAATAATAGTAATACTTATATAATCATTTTACAAAAAAAATGTAAAAATGCCACTGGTGTTACTTCCATGGACTTGTTACCATACGTACCGTACTCCCCACACACACAAAATTGTGGCCCAATTTCATTAATGAGGCCGTACCTTTATATCTGTTTTAATGCTCAGCTATGATTAGACCCTAAAATATAAACATGTCATCAGTGCTTTTGTCTACTGCTCTGGGATGTAAGCTTTATCCCTCAGATAACATCATGAAAAGCTTTTGTTGGGCCATCTGGGCCACATCTCTAGCATTAATTAAATTAATCTATTTGTCCTTAAACCCAGTGTCTTCAGAATAATGCCCTAATGTTAGGCATCTTGGAGAAGTTATGTTGAGTAATGTCAATGCAATTGCATGTGCCTATACAATTTATTAGTCAGCTGGCAACATTTAAAATATCTGTTTAATGCAGCGGATGACTGACAGATGAGTGGGCTTTTACCGGACACTAATAGATTAGTGCTTACGATGCAGATGTGATGTGGTCACATGGGTGTCTCACCACCTCAGGATGTGGTTTTAGTGATTTGATCACAAAAAATCTTCTACTCCTGTGTTTAGTACTGTTCACGTGTGATTACATGAGTGATCAAGATATTGGTCTTATCATAGCAGGTGTTTGCGAGCAAGAAAATTCTATTTGTTTTTCATTACGTTTCTGCGGTCTGTCACAATCTTTCTATTAACTGTGCACAGATTCAGTAAAAACCCTTCATGATTAACACTGTGATCAACTGATTTGATTTTCAACATAATTTTCACATAACCCATTTTACAGTACTTATAAGCCATTTGGTGCAGAAGAACGTCATTATGACACTTGCGTTGGGATTCATGCATATTAGAAACATTTAAGGTTGGATGACATATGCTAGTGTCGTCAAATACATTACTGTTCAAAGGTTTGAGGTCAGTGTATTATTTATTTGTAAATTGCATAAAACTAGTAAATATGTTTGAAATAATGCTTTTTGGTTACACTTTAGTATAGGGACCGGTTCTCATTATCAACTAGTTGCCTTTTAGCATGCATCATGTTTCCAGGTGGAACATTAAAGAATGCAACATACATTTGTCTCTCGGAAATCCTGTGTAATTCAACCAATCCGATGAAGACTTCCAAGTGTTTCCAGATAAATGTGCCATACTGTATGCATCAGCCATTTAGCGAATGTTCCATGGGCGCGATGTCTAAAACTAGAATTTGAGGCAGAACTTGTAGTTGATATCTAGAATTACGAGATTCTAAAATAGTGAGAAGTGCTTTTTATATTAATAATGCTTTTATTTCAAACTTTCTAAAGAATCCTGGGAAAAATCCATAAACATGGAGCATATCAAGCATATCAACACCAAATCAACATATTGGACTGATTTTTGAAGGATCATGTGACACTAAAGCCTGAAGTTATGTTTTCTTTACTATCACATAAATAAATTAGATTTGAAAATATAATAAAATAGAAACATTTACATAGTATAAATGTCTCTCAATTTTATTATATTTCTGATTAAATCCTGCCATTGAAAGCACAAGAGACATCTTTTAAAAACATGAAACAAATCATATAATTTGTTTGTATTATTGGTTTAATAGAAATTGTCACCAGTGTTGGGTGTAACATTGTACTGGAATACTTACTGTAGTAAGTTACTGTAATAAAATTACTTATCCACTAGAAATATTAATATGAAATTTAATTAGTTACTTGCAGCACAGTATTTGCGTTACATACTGTAAATCATTTCAGTAGTTCTAAAATCAATATTTAACTTTAGATCAAAATTTATAGTCTAAAGATAGAATTGAGTGCAGCATCTTTACAAATAAATCAGACAGATAAGACAAAAACAATTGATTCTAGAAATATTTCTATATACATTAAAGCTGTCTACTATTAGTGTCTACTATTAAATGTACAAATTCAAATTGAAAATGATATTCTCTGGTTATGTAATCCGTACGAAACGATGTAGTCTTTCCCGTATCTGAAAGCTTGAGTTGTGAAATAAAAAACAAATATTATCTAATATTTGAAATGAAAGTAACTTACCCAACACTGATCGTCACATTTGAAAAGTAAATGTGTCCACCTGTCTTACAGTTTCTTCTTATGCTCTCTAATTAAAAAAAAAACTGATGCAGTGCTAATTACTACAAATTGACATCGTATAATGTTTGTTTTCAGAGATGTTGTTAGTCATTAGATAAAAAAACGTACAAATATGTACCAAAGTACTTTTTGTCCAAGACTGGCTTCACCTCTAGTCCACACAATAGTGTTAGATAAAGGTCTGCCGTGTCCTCAACAGAAAACACGTGTGCACCTGCTAGCTATTAGTGTGGAATTATTTTGTATTGGTGTTTTATGAGAAGAGCGAACACTTTTGACATTGATTCAAACGCCTCGCACACTTCCTCTCCTCTGGTCACATTCCACCACTCTTGTACTCCTGTTGTCGCTCTTGGAGAGTGTCTCTGCCCATCCAGCGTCTCTGTTTCCTTCTCGCTAATGTTTTTCCCTCTGTCTCTCATTGCTCTCCTCTTTAGAAAATTGTAAACACATCAGGATCAGAGTCTGCGAGCTTTGATCCTGTCCAGCCTCTGAGACAGTGGTGTCACTTTGATCTGTTTTGGGGTGATGGTTCTGGGGTTAGCATCAATAAAGACGTCTCAGTTCCTTTGTTTGAAGATGAAGGGCAGCTGAGAGGATGACCTGCAGAAGGGTTTTGGGTGTGAATTAAAGAAGTAGTGTGTGTGTGGATTAGATTAGGAGGGATCTAGTGATTAGGGACTCTACTGCTGCTTTAAATTAGGGAATGCGTTTACTGTACATCGGCAGCTGAATCGTTCTGCTTTGTGAACAGGGTACAAACAATTATTGAGGTTTTTGATGTGATGCAGAAATTTAAAAAAAAGCTTTAGGGGCAGACTTAGTGACCCTGTTTCCTGTCTGTGCCCTTTAAATGTGAAGTCTAATGCTTAAATACTGTAAATATTTTCTCCTGCCTAAATTTTTATGCAGACAACTAGTAATCTGTTTGTAAGTTGTATTTATATATATATATATATATATATATATATATATATTGTGGCTTAATGGAGCCATCAAAGCATTGCCCATGTTTTCTTTGAGCATCCTGACCAGCCCAACACAACAATGTGACTTTGAGAGGATTATCCTTTTCAATAAATGGAAAGGCACAGAAACACCTAATCAACAAGCAAAGCTCTAACGATCGTCGCATGGATGCTGAAAAGACTTGAACATTCTGTGTCTCAATGACAAATAACTCTCCATACCAGCAGGTGGCAGTCATCTGTATTCATGTTTTAAAAAGAACAGTCAAAGAAGAGTAAAACGCAAGTGTAGCGCTGCGTCCGAAATCACTTACTTCCCTACTATATAGTACGCGAAAAACGGCATGCGAGGCGAGTAGTATGTCCGAATTCACAGCATTCGAAATTCAGTAGGCGAGAAGTACCCGGATGACCTACTACTTCCGGACGAATTCTGTAGTAAGCATACCATGGACACTTTCCTATCCCATGAGGCTCCAGGAGAGGAAAATTGCGGAAAGTGGAGACGCGGCTCATTTTAAGTGTAAGCACCTCAGGAAGAAAACGTTGTTTATTGTGATGATTAAATTACACTTGTTTAACACAATCTAAACAAACGGATGACTTATTGAAAGTTTAAATTGTGGCGCTGTTGTGACGACGCATGACACGTGACAACATCAATATGGCGGATGTAGTATGTCCGAGTTCCATTCATACTGTAGGCTATTCATTTAATTTATTTCTTTTTTTATGGAAAAGGGATTTGTATTTCACTTTGTTTCCTTATTAATTTAGAAACATGATTGGAACGTTTTATTAAGTATGCTTGTTTTTTTTTTTTTTAATAGACAAACAGACAATGTGGCTTTCTGCAGTCTCGATCTTGAGCAGGAACTAAATATTACAATTATAAAATAATGCTATGTTGAAGTTAATGTGAAAATTAAAAAAAAAAGTCTGTGGCTTCCAGCCTGTCATTCTTAACACAAAAAAAACAACAATAAAAGTAGGCTTAGATGTATTTGAAACTCTGATTGTGTGACGAACTCTCAGAATCGGAGGGATCCATTTGCAGGCTTTTATTTTGAAAATCGAAGTCGTACAGGCGGAAGTCGGAACCAGGCAGACAGTA
>JAUMHP010000057.1:6143542-6164086 GCA_032361065.1 Enteromius trimaculatus
CTATTGACTATTAAAACAATGCTACATAGCATGAGTACAAAGTGTTTTTTCCTCATTTTCATATATTATCATTTTTATATTTGTCATTTGTTATTTTTAATAAAACAACAACTTGAAATCCCTGTTGAAAAAATGAATATGAACAATAATTTGGTAAAGATTTTTGTGCTCTGGTAATTGTGTTCACGGTTTCTACGAACCCAAAAGTTTGACGATGTTAAAGCACACAAACATCAGATGCACACACTCACAATGCCGTTGTTATTGCGGTCCCAGAGCAGCATGGTGCCGTCGTTGCGTGTGGGGCTGTTCAGGTACAGAACCAGAGAATCCGCACAGTGCTGCTTCCGGCAGATGTAGGAAATGTGATTCCTGATCACCTCTTTCTCTGTGGCTGGATACATGCCCTCAGTCTCTTTAGCTGTGGAAATAATGACAGTTTGTGAATCTGAATGTAAAGCGTTAGGGTAAATTAAAAGCTTACATGACGTCGAAATGTCCTCTGACCTGCTACCTGCCCGTTCCCAGCAAAGAATGTCTTTATGTGGTCCTTATGGAAGCCGTTGTTCCTCAGCATCTGGTAGAAGAGCTGCAGGTTCTTTGCATGTTGTTGGTATGTTATCTGCTCCTGCCAGCCACCTGCACGTGCACAGGTTAAAGGTCATGTAGGAGCAGCATACCTGAGACAGCTGATAAGTCCAAGTATTCCTCTAGCGTTTCGAACATCAATGGGTCAGATCATACAAATGAGTTCTTTGAGTCCGTGTTTTGTACCTGACAGGAGAACAGCATGATCGCAGGTCTGGTAGAGGCGGCAGGACAGGTGTGTGGCCAGGCGTTGCTGATGGCACCGGCGGGTGTTTTTATTGAGCTCACAACTGGAGATGGGTGTGCTGGGGCTGGTCAGTGGCAAAGGCTGTGGGCATCTGGCAAAGTCTGGATGATCTACAGCGACGGCCACATTGAGGTGAGCGGTATTAAAAAGTAGGATAAAAGAATTTCAACATGCTTTTGTTCAGACCCAAATAAGGCATGATTCATTCTAAATATATACGGTTTCTTCAGCAAAATCTTCTTTAAATCTGCATGAATAAGAAAAATGGGTTTGTGTGAATTTGCCACTTTGACAAACCGAAATCTGTTTGAGTTGTGCTTAATGCATCACTACAGTAAACATTTTCTATTTGTCTTTTTATGCTGCGTTTACGGCATGTTTTAATTATTAGATAACGCAAACATTCTGCCAGGAGCTGTTCACGTACTTGGACTCAAGTGTACTGCATTTTTGTGGAAACACAATTAACAACATAATGAATGTGTGTAATTGGAAGTAGTGGCTGTTATGTAGCTTAGCATTGGATAGTTATACAACTTTGTGCCATCGCTACATAATTTGTCTTTTATTTTCCGAATATGTTTGCAATATTTTGTCAGTTATAAGATTATTATAAAAATATTACAAAATAACTGCTTAACTGCATTTTACTGCCAGTCATGTTTGCACACTGCCTCTGAATCTTGTGTCTTGTCATAAAACATTCAGATCAGGTTAAATTATCCATAACAAGCATTTTAACAGGAAAGAATGACACATACATGAAAAACACACACACAAATTTCTAAGTTAGTGTGCAAGGACCTTAAAAATTCACACTTGTCTCTGTGACTGCAAAAAAAAAAAAAAAGCCATTAGAAATTCTGTTGTTTTTGGAGGGTGTGTTTTTCAAAACGCATATATCAGATACAGCACCTTTTTTATATATATATATATATATATATATATATATATATATATATATATAAAGCCTGATTTCCTTTTATTCCGGATTGTGCGTAATTGTGATTTGTGCCTCTATTGCTTTCTCTTCCTAAGAATTTGTCAGAATTGGCCTTCCAGAGATAATTAAACCTGTTGAACTGTACAGTTCATTGACTCACCTACACAGTGCAGATGTTGGGTTCGGTTGCTATCTTTCACTCCCACAACCAGAGGAAGAAAGTGAATCTCACACAGGCCGCTGCTGTGCTCCGCTCGTCCGGTTCTGCCCGTCGGGCTCCTGCGGGCCCTCGCCCGGCTCGCCATGCGGTCGCTGCGACTCCTCCTCCGCTTCAGCTGGTTCTGGCAACGTGTCTTCACGGCCATCGTCAAGCACTCCTCCCCTGTATACATGTTTCATCAAACAGTTAACGTACGAACACAATCTACTTATAGTCGCTTGCGCGTTTAAAAATGAAGGTGCTGTTACGGGTTTCACAAGAAAGTTCCAAAATCAACTGCTTTTTATAAGTGCGAACAACATTGGAATAATCTGAAGTTACTCTTTACACTATAAAGAACTTTCTGTGCAATGTTCCATGCATGGTTTTTAATGGAACCACAGATGCCAATAAAGAATCCAAGCAACAATCCATTATAAAGAGCGATGTTTTTGGTTTATAGCTTGGTGATCATTCAAGAACATACCAGTGTCAATATTTACAGGAACCTTCGCTGTCGTTTGTCCAGGGTTTATTGCTCTGCCGTTGTCATGTGATCATCCACCTGGCTTTAATAAGAGCTGCCTGCAATACTAATTTGTACCCTGAGAATGTGACAAAGAGAAACTATCCTTTCAGGAAAAGCTGTAATAATGACTTTTAAACAGGCATAGCATCAGACTGGGCAGAACAGCATGCATTCCTTCAGTAATCCTCCTTAAAGGCAAACTATCCATTCAGGCACATGCTGCACTTAAGACAAGACTGCAGCAGAGGGCAACTGACGCCAAGCAATTTTTATCAGTTTCACGCTGAGGAAGCCTGAATAAGACGGCAGCGCAGGAGGTGCAATCACAAGCCATTATAAATCCATTTCACTTAACAGCTAAAATTGCCTCTTACAATGAAATGTTTCCTTGGTTGGCCGTGATTTGGGAATGTGGGGTAAGACAGCATCAGTAGCCCTAATGAGTCTCTCTATGTGGTCACTTGTATCCGGAGGCCCATTCAGAGAGACTCGGGATGATTTTAAATGTGGCCAGAGCTGAACCCAGCTTTCATTCCGGGTCTCTGATTCTCACCACATCTTCAGATGAGATGGTCAGGTTTGGACACAGCGAGACTTGAAAACGCTTCCAGATTTGAACTGAGTCACACAAGCCCTTCTGCCTTGAGCGCATGTGTAAACCAGAGCATTTTTGTTTATCATTTCTAACGTGCTCATTATTGTCCTTCCTGAGCGTCATTTTGTCTCTAGTTGCTAAGAATATTTCTTGAAATAATTTGATCTGAGGAAGGCTTGAGGCCCGACATGTGCGCTTAGCCTTTAAGAACTGTCATGCGGTGAGAGTTTATTTCAATATATTTACATAAATGCCACATCCCCAAGGCAGCTTAATCAAAGAATACTGAAAATACAAAGAATCACACCGCAAATAAAATAAAAATTAAGCAGCACAAGAATTTTCAATAATAACATATGAAAATCATATGACACTAGTTGTAATATAAAAGTTGTAATAAAACTGGAAGATAATGATGCTGAAGATTTGCATCACAGGAATAAATTACAGTTGGATATATATTCAAATAGAATAGTTATTACAAATATTTCACAGTATTACTGTATTTTTCACACCTTGGGGAGTGTGACTACCTCCAAAAACACTTGCGACTCCAAAGTTGTGTAAATAAGTTATGTGAATTAAAAATAACATTTGTAAATAAAAATACTTTTTAATAACTCATTTGCCAATTTTAATTTTTCCAGAAGTACCCTAATCCCATATAAAATCCTTACCAGTAAAAGAGAAAGACACATCAAAGTTGCCTTCAAATATTCACCAGATGAAGGATTCTCAGTAGACAGGAATTTCACACGAATAATTGGATACGGATATCTATTGATTCTTTACCAGCATAAATTTTCAGCCTCAGCTGCGGCCCATATGAAATCATATTTATAGTCTGGTCAAGATATTAAATGACTTCCTTCTGGATGTTATTAGTACATCAGCTGTCATTGCGACAATCTGATGCTTACTTCAATAACAGTCACTTGGAAAACAGTTGGAGAAAATCAACCTTTCTAGTCTTTCTGCCGCGATGCTGCAAATGTTCAAGTTTAGTTCAAAGGTGATGGCATGACTTCTGGACTGGGGGCACAGCTGATCCCGGTTTTAAGAACTGAACTCTCAGTCAGAAATGAATTATTGACCGTTCTTATTGTGAATGCATGACTCTCGGCTCAGTCGTGCGTCTGCCCTCGACTTTCCCTGCAGGGGGTCCGTGGCCCGAGTGCTCCTAAGAGCAGATCCTCGTGCAGACCTCTCAGACTACACACACCTCACACGCAGCTTCATGTAATGGCAGATGACTTCAGCTTATGTTCTTAAGTGTTGAAAAACACATCTAAACTGCCTTTTTATAAAGCAAAATTATGTTTTTATTCGTTGTTCATTAATTGACATTTTGTATTGCAAACATCTTAGAGCTTAGAGTCATGCATCTGCATGTTTTTATAAAATGTGTGCAGGACTATTTTCTCATTCCCTGTAAAAGTTTTAAAATATATTTTAAGAAATACATATTATGGATCACAGATTTCATGTTACAGTGTAATTTATGTTACTTATATATAATTATTTTGTGCTGTTTTAGTTGCTGTAAATACACATTATTATGATAATTAGTATGGCAATTACACATAATGACATATAATGTCATTATAATTAATGAGATGTCCTGATAGAAGCTACAGTAATATGAGTAACACCCATTTAACCATGGCAATTTACACTTCATATTTTACACTACATTTTATCACACTGGTAACAAATGTTTGGTTCGAAGGTTATAAACAGCTATAAATTAATGTGCAGACTGGCTTATATTTACATGGCTGGTATAAAAAGTCACATAAAAAGAGCTGTTTGATTCCAGATATGATTTTTCGTGCAGAACTCGATGAAGCATTTGGGTCTATTATTAATGCAGTATAGCTCATAAATCATGAGGTAAACATTTACGGACAGTGCATCCACATGTTTTTCTAGTTTTAAAAGTATTACATTAAAGTTAAAAGTTATATATTTATTCCTTTATCTCCTTTCACTGAGAACGGCTTGGTAGTATGTTTTTAAAATGTATTTATTTATTGATGTTTTCAACTTTCTCTTAGGTCTTGCTGGACAACTGAACATTTTTTCAACTCTTGAAAGTTTTAAATGAGAGTTAAAATAAGCTGCATATAGGGAAGTTGTAATAAATGTGTTAATGTGAACGCGATTGCCACAGCTTTGAACATATTTTTTTCGTTTACTCAAGTAGGCAAACATTTCTGTTCCCTCGTTTAGACTGGTGATTTTAAATCTCGGTATGGACACATTCAGTTTACTCACCCAGATAAATGCCGTCCATATGAGCACACTTCTTTTTGGTTGTGTTGAAGTCCACATAGAAGAGGACCACCGGGTGTCCGAAGCTCTCGCCGGGGCTGGGGTCCAGCAGCAGCGCGGCGTCATGCGCACTCGCGCCGGGGTACAGCTCTTCGTTCGCCCTGCGCTCATCTTCCGCGCTCGCGTCCGCGGAGAAGCCGTTATGTTTGGACTGCAGCGCACCGCTCGAGTATGAGTCCGGCAGGATTGCCAGCACTTTCCCAGAGCCGGGGTCAGTCACGTACACGACCACCCCGCTCAGGTGCAGGTGGGACAGCTTCTTGCACTCGCTCTCCGGTAGAGAGACCCTCCGGCACAGGTTGAGCTTCAGGTACTGAAGTCCAGTACGGACCCAGCGGTCCAGACGAGACCCGCAGCACTCGCCAATGAGTAAAGCACAAATGAGAAGAGAAACGCACTGGAGCTTCATGCTTTGGCTGTATAAAGGTCTGTTTGGATTGTGTAGCTATTTTCGGGAAAGTTACTGTTAAAACAGCTTTGTTCCGCTGGAGGTGTGTGGTGGACAGTCAGGGGTCTTGTGAAGTTTGGATAGATGCGGCTGTCTTCGTTAAAGGTGCTCAGAGCAGCATCCAGATGGAAAGTCATGTGCTGTAACTCCATCCCACAGCTGTTAAACAGAGGAAAGAGGGAGGAGAGAGAGAGAGAGGGAGAGAGGATGGAGCTGCCTCTCAGGTAATTCCCATTAACAAAATGATTCTTTGACTTATAATTGTATGATAAATGATTACATCTTAGATATTCAAAGGCAAAACAGCTTGTTTAAAAACTGCTGCCACTCGTATTTGCATCTGGATGCATTAACATGTTGAGATAAGTTGTATGGAAACTAAAAGATGTTTCTCAGAAAATGTAAGTTTTCTAGATATTTTTTTTTTGTAAAAGTAATTTAAGTAATTTACTATTTTTAGCCTACAGTAAAGTGGTTATAGCCTAAATAAAAAGGATTTGGTGGAATAGGCTACTTAATTCATGGAGAGAGAGAGAAAAAAATCCAGTGAAAGTGTTGACATATTGCTGTTACATTGTTTCTCTGACATGTAATTTTGCAAATAACACAATTCTATAAATATTTGTATATTTATATATCTCGTTAAATAAGTAGAAGCCTACTTATACATGTCTATTATAAGTATGCATATAAATAGTAGAATCCACGCATATGCAAAAGCACCATAACAAATTAAATTCCGTCCAATAAAATAATGCATTTTGTTTAACTTAAAAATCCTTAGTCTTAAATTCAGCACGAGCTCCTTGATTGAACACAAAGAATTTTTTTCCGAATTAAGATATTGTATATCACCAGAGCGTGGCGCTGTTTTCTCATTTATTGTAAATTAGGGCACCTCCACATGGTCATATTTAACCCTGTCCAACCAGTTAATTAAAATTTCTGAATAACAGACCTGTATATTAATGATGAATAATTCCATGATACCTCATAACAGTATTCTCTCTGTTATTTAAAGGCAGATTAAATAGATCTTTTATGACTGCATATTAGACACATCTTTCATGACTGTGCGGTTTCTCAGATTGCCATGATTATACACGTCTGTGCCATTAATTACACTTAATTAGGAACATGACCTGCAAACAATTGTACTTGTAAGTTCACTCCAGTCTCTATTTTCCTATCTTAATTTGGAAGCATTTATTGTATAGCTATTCAGTACTGTTAAGACATTGGCACTGTCTTAAATTTGCTGATCTTAATCATTTTAAAGATTAATTTTATTTGATTTATATATTTACTGTGCTTTACTGTAAATGGGATATTAGATTACAAGAACATCATTTATAGATTTTTAGCACCTGTCACAAATGATAAATTATAATAAACCAACATTTATTTTGTCATTTACTCTCAGATATTTCGTACAGTACTTCAACCATGGCCTAGTTAGTGGGTGTGAAATGTCTTTCCATGGTAATGTAACCACAACTTTAGTTCTGTGCATGTAACCCTATCCAGTGTCGTGTCAGTCTAGGGCTCATTGAAGAAAAGATCTGATCGAGCCTTCTCTCACTTGAGAATCTTACACAACCGCACAGCATTGTGATTTCATGAGGGTCGCTGAAATGGTACAGTCTCATCCTTGATTCGGACTAAAAGGTACTTCAGAGCTTAATGTATGTGATATGTTTACAGAGTGTGTGTTTTGACCAGTTGTGTTCGCTTAGTTCACCGTGTGTGTGTGTGTGTGTGTGTCTAAGGGCAGATCATCATGGTGACCTGCTGAGAGTTTGAATTGCAGGTGGTTTGTCACAATGCATATTTAATTTTAAGTGCATGTGAGATGGTGATACTGGGTTACTTCATTCTGTAAAGGAGTTTTCAATAACTCCAAAGGATACTGGATAAGTGTAGTCAGTTGGCTCAAGCTTTACCACAGAAAACCTCACTTGGACCAGTTGTTCTCTGTTTTATTGGGGAGATTAGCTAGTTTAGTATCCCCTTAAGAATTTTTCATAAAAGACGTTAATTTGTACAAGGTAAGTAATTTTTTTTTGTATACCTATCGGGTGTCAAATGTTTCTTTTTTTCAAGTTTTATAATTATTCAGAGCTTCAAAACATTTATTATATAGAACATGTTCTGTCGATTTTTCTATATATGTATATGTAGCCTATTTTTTATGGGAAGACCACAAATGATTGTCGCAAGATACTGTTTAACTAAGGTTTAACAATTTTACTTTAACATCAGATTTTTCTTATGGCTGGGTAACAAGTGAAACCACAGTGTTCACATGTTCATGCCTTATAGTTTATATTACTACAATACTTAATTACCAAAACCACAACAATACTTTAATGCAGGTGTCTAACATTACATTAAAAAAAAATCAACCTCAGTGAAGCAGCATAACTGAACAACAAGCCTCTATAATAGGCTATTGTGTATCAGGTCATGTATTCACAAAATAAATAGTGCGTCATTATAAGTTCTTCACTACATCTAACATCTATTATGGTTCGGATTAGTGTTAATGTAGTATTTATACACTTTGTTAAAGTACTTCCATATAGCCTACACTGTATGAGTTTTCTAAATATCAAAACTAGTTTAATAATTAATAATTATATCATGAGCTTTTTTTATATCATATTTACATTTTCATATAATTACACTATTATATGAGTTACCTGCGTTGTTTTAGTTACTAAACGTGAAAAGTCTTTATTGTTTTTTTTTTTTTTTTTCTTTTTTTTAATAGTTTACCAGCAGTAACAGATAGTCAGCCTGTATATGTGTGTGCGCGCGCGTGTGTTTCAGGCAGGCAGCACGAGGCGGGTTTCTCGAGCGCGACACTCTCTCTGAGGCAACACTTCAAACTACCCTGTCATCCCGAGCCGGTAAGACGCGTATATCAACTCCTAAAATAGACTGACGTCTTTGTGCAGTAACAAACGTTAGTGTTACACGAAACGTGTTCGTCCCGTACACGAGGACGCTGGTGATGTATGGCACAAGAAAGAGTTGTTAACCCTGCTGTGCGGCGAGTGTTGTGTGGGAAGCTAAAGCGCTAACGGTTAGCCTCGTTTTGGCCGCGTCTCAAAATCCAGCGCGCTGCCTGCGTAGGCAGTATTTAACATGGGTATGATTTTCAGAAATACCGTCTAGCTAGACAGCTGCCTGAGTTTTGAGCCACAGCCTCTAATATGTCTCCTTTGATTTATTCACAACAATAAAGCCCCGTTCATGTGCGTTGCTTGCCTTGATGAAAGCTCAACGCCAGACCGATGAAAGCCAAAAATATTGATTAATAATTATAACAATATGGCGTTTGTGTCTACAGAGAAGAGAATTGTAGGTTTTAGCTAATCTCGTGTATTTCAGACTAAGGAATCAAGCCTCTGACCAAACACTGTGTTGGAGTGTCTTAAAATTTTAAGTCTATACAGATAATGTTGATAGGTCCCACAATTACAATTAACTTTACAGTTTACTGTTACAACTAAACAGAGTATCAAATATATTCATGTACTTTTATCTTATTTCTGTGTTCAAAAATGGAATCAAAGTGTTTTGAACATGGGCTTTTTGTTTGTTAATCAGTTGGGAGGAGGGTGTTTTATAGTTATGGTATTTTTATTTTATTTAATTATTTTAAATAATAATTTACGGTTTTATAGAATAAACAAAAACTTGCTTACATTTTGAACTAATGAACAATAATTATATATATTATATATATATATATATATATATGTGTGTGTGTGTGTGTGTATTTTATTTGTTTTAATGACAATGGTTTTGTTAATGCTTCATGTTTCATCACATTTTTTTTTTAAATGATGTAATTCTTCAAAAAAAGTCAAGTAGTTGAATATTAATGTTGTCCATTTTATGTTTCTATTTTAAACAATGATAACATTTACTTAAATTCCACACTCATTCTTGTCTTTGCTTCTAATAAAGAAATCAGGGCTGTGCATAACAAAGCCCAGAAGAATATCAAATGCTTGGCCATATCTGGTTATTAAATAACAGTGATTTACAAAATGGGCTTAAAATGCCACAGTGAGCATTTCATCAATAACCAGTGTTATTTCTCTCTCTTTTTTTACAGTTATAGCCCCTCTGTCCTTCGGTTCCTCACTTATGTGTTTGCCTGAGCCCATGCCAGGGGGGTGTGAGATGGCAATTAATGGCCTCCAGTGGAGCTGAAGACATAAGGAATGGGGCATCTGGGGCATCTCGGCCAGCCCTCATCATCCAAGCCAAGTCCGCAGTAGTGCATTCACCCAATGCACGAGGCACCTTCAATGCTGAAAGAAAGAGATTGCAGGGTGGTGCGGGTGATTCGGTGCCTCAGCCGAATGTGAGAGTGCTGTATGATCAGCCTTTCTGTGTCTCAGGGATCCCCACACAACGTGCCTATCCACACGTGCCTACAGTAAGAGTCAGCCGCGTACAGAGCACAAGTACGACTTCTTTAAACGGTGCTAGTAATGGTTTAAGGACCCATAGTGTTTTATCTAAGAGCTTGCCACATATTAACGCTGCTCCCGCTGCATGCAGTAGCCACCGTCAATCCCACTGGAACCTTAATTCATTTCGGTTCAAGTCAGGGCTGTTAGGAAAAAGGGCCTTTTCGCCTCAGCTGTCTGTTTGTCCTGCCTGTCCCTCCCCACCCAAGTCGTCTTCTCAGAGGGTTGTAATTGAGAAAATCATGCCTACTAATCAGTCTTTGCCTTGGACAAGCAACAAGCTCAGGGATAACAGCAATGGAGTTGTGAGGCCCCCAAATGCCAAAATGCCCACGTACTCCAAACAAGAGACCGTTGACCTGCACAGTCCTGCCAATATCGTATCCGGCTGCAATGGGACACATTCACGAGGCCTCAAAACCAATGCAACAAAACCTCCCCAACCAAGCTTGCCTTTGAAAGACATATGCACAGATGTGCTTGTGAACTACAGCAAGGCAGCCAAGGATTTAAAGCCGTTTGAGAAGATCATGGTGGAAGACACTAGGGCAATTGAGCTGGAGTGCTGTGTGGGACACAGTGTCGGTGAAGCTCCTCAGAGAGTGACTAAAATCAGCTCTGAGGCAGAGTTTGCTGCCGCCGTTGTGCATAAACTCACCAAAATCAATGTACATGCAAAAAGCCGGACACTCAATGGTGTGAGCAACGTGAAACATCTCACAGGTAGTGCTGTACCCATCTGCCTTTTTCATGAAGATAAGGAGTCTTGTTTTGCACCTATGGAAACCAACAGTGCCCTCAGTTTTGATATAACAGATGAGAAGTGCCCCTCTGCTGTTGTATGTGATGCTAAGATGCAGGGAGCTGACTGTGCCATTACTGAGGTGACCGGCCATGATATGGCCTCACCTCAGTCGCCGTCTGTTTACACCGTGACAAACCAGATATCTGCCATTCAACTCACAAAAGAGGAATGCTGTCAGGCCTCTCAGGTGGACACAAGCACAATGGAGGAGGAGGATAGTCATGAGATTCAGAGGTGTGTGCAATTACTCAATTAAATGTTTTTGGATTTACTACTGTTTAAAAGTTGGGGGTTGATTTTTTTATTTTTTATTTTTTTTTATGTAACTGTATAGCCTGTAGGGCTGGGCGATATATATTGTAAGATCTATTATGCGCATTTCATCAGTAAAGACGGTTCTTTGATTAGCGGGAAAACTACGTCAGCTGTTTTTAAAAGGAACGCCAGCTTATAAACTGAGCCGTAGATCACTGAGAAGCTGAACCCGCGAAACTCAACGCGCAGCTTCTCAGTGATCTACAGCTCTGTGCATAAGCTGGCGTTCCTTTAAAAACAGCTGACGGAGTTTTCCCGCTAATCAAAGAACCGTCTTCACTGATGAGATGCGCATAATATATCGTATGATATATATCGCCCAGCCCTAATAGCCTGTATAAAAAGTACAAAAATATACAATTTTTATGAAAAAGAAGCTTTAAAGGTCTTTATTATATTTTATATTTAGTATTGTATGTTTATAAGTAATGTGCTGATAGGAAATCTCAATTTGTTTTAGAAAACCATTTAATTCAAACTGGACAAAACGTGTCTTGCATTTTGGACATAACTTTAAAGCTCTTAAATATTGTCATCTTTGATATATTTTAACACTGTCACACATATGAGTTTTTGTGCTTGTAACTCACTTTTCAGACAGGGAATGCATCTAGATGGTGATGAGGAGGAGCTTCCAGATAAGCTGGAGAATGACTTCAGTGATGATGGTAACTGCTTTTTTTCTGTTGCTTTAAGCTTAGCATACTTAAACCTGTGTAGCCAGAACTCTTTTATCGATATGTGTTTATATAAGATATATATTGTCTGATTGTGTTTTCATAATATCTAATGCTGCTTTTTTGCTTTTCAGTTGACTCAGATGATTGTGATGTCTCCTCAACAACGTCCATGGCAGCCTCATCCAAGTAAATAGATTTTATCTTTGGGAAATTTAGTACTTTGTACATTCTCACTGTTTTACATTGTGCTTATTAAGTTCTTAAGTGCTAAGGTTTTATCTCAAGCCTTGGTAGTCTCTTCTTTTACAAGGGTTTACATTTAAAATACCAGTATACATTTTCTTTCAATACCAGTATTAAAGTCATAAGGATACATTTTTGAATTTGAAATATATACATTATGTGAATTAATAAGCTTTCCTTAGATATGTTGTTTGTTAGTATATCAGTAGTTTAATTCTGTGATGGCAAAGCAAAGTTTTCAGCAGCCATTACTCGCATATAAAAGTTTTTTTTTATTTTTATAAATATTAATGCTGAAGTCTAACTGCTTAAAACCTTTTTCCTTTTTTTTCCCTTATTTGATGAATAGAAAAGCTCTTTGATAACATTAAATGTCTTTACTGTCATTTTTAATCATTAAATACAATTCTATACACAGTTTAGAATTTAAGTTCATCTACAGTCTTTAGCAAATCCCCATTTCTATCTTTTTGCTGATTCATGGTTCTCTTTCTGTTAGCTAATCCTGACATTGTGCTGGTTGCTGGTGATCTGCCAAAGTCTCATTTTTGACACGCAGATTTAGAGAACAAAGTAAGGCTGACTATGGAAGCTAGATTATAGTAGAAGAGGGTCTTACAACTTTGCATGTTTCTCCTCTAGTCACCTGACATAACTATGGTGATGACCAACACACAGAGGAGGACCTGACAGTTTTTTGTTTGTTCTAGTGGTTGCTGTCAGAGAACAGCTTTAAAGCCAGAAGCCTGTAGAAAGGTCCCACAATTGTTCTTGTGTGATAGAAGTAGAACTATCCCTCTATAACAGGAAAATGAGTCCCTGGTGAATTGTCAGTCCTGTGGAGGCATTGTCATTGTTTGTTTGTAGTAGGTATTTTCTGGTTTAGTTTTCCCACTCAAAGTATAAGCCCATGTTGAGTGTTCTCAAACTCAGTGTAGTTCAGTGTGATTTACCACTTTGAATCAACCTCAGTAGTTCTACATGACTGTCACGTGAGTTATTTCATTTTTCTGTTTTCTGTTAGATAATTTAAGTTTTACATTTTCTTGTTGTTTTCTCTATTTGAAGTGGTTTTATTTTTACTCGTTTATATAAAGAATCTAAAGGTGGCTTGGGATTCCTCTTGCCCACTTGGATACATTACTTTCAGTGAAACACGTTTACAGAGTTGCAATTCTCTGTACTTTTTTTTTTTTTTTTTTTATCCTGTGAGTTTAACAGAGCTGAGACTACTACTCTAATACTGACAGCTGAAAGCATCTTTAGATTATCCAGAAAGTTTAATAAATGAGCATACATGTGTCAAGGAATTGTAGAGATTCACAACTAGTGGTTCTGAATGTAAACATGCAATTTTTGGGGGGGGGAGCGGGGGGGAGCGTACTGCTAATGATTCTTGTGTTTTTTTTGTTTTTGTTTTTTTTAAGTGTCGAGGATCCCATTAGTCCTGATGTGGAAGGGGATCTAGTGGAGAAACCTGCACTTGTTCCTAGTCTCTTCCCCCACATGCCCTCCACGCTGTACTTCAGCACTGCCAATGAAAGAGGTTGGCATATACACTCACTAATTGATTACCAATCACAGACAATAGGAACAGATCCTTAACTATACATTTTTCTCTTTTAAATATCAGTTCTTTTTTTTTTCCGAGACTGTATGTTGTTACAATTTCTCCTAACTTCACAGTGGAGTTGTTGCCTGCTGAACAGAGGAAGCTGCTTAAATGGAAAGTAACTACAGTCACCCCCAATGTTGTGAAAAACACCATCTCCAGGTCACACTTCAAAGCCACCAAAAGTGAGTCGACAGCTTCCTTTTTGTAACGTTGCGTTTTTAGTGATGTTCAGTGTGTGTTCTTTTTTTTTCTATCTGAACAGATTTTAAAACACCAGGTGTCATACACTTGCCACGTTTGTAAATGAGAAAAAAGGAGAAAAACTGGGCATACTATACAAAACAACTGAAGATTGATACTTTCAAGTCACTCCAAATGCAAACTTAAACAGACATATGCTCCACGTGGCCAGAAGACATATTACAAATGAAAACAATACAGTTAATAATAATTACTTTTTAGAGTGTGCAGCATAATACAGTAAATTTTTCCTGTAAATTCTGTCAACTTCGACTACCCAGTCTCCAGAGACTTTCACTGCTAAGTCGACTTTAATTTTGGGCAGAAATATGTGCATAATTTGTGACATGTATTCCAGATTTTAATATGCAGTTTTTGTTTTTTTTTGTTTCTTTTTTCCCTCCTTTTCTTTTTCTTTTTTCCTCTAGAGAGTCATGATTGGCTTGGCTGTTGGGGTCATCATATGAAGTCACCAGGGTTCAAGGCCATTAGAGAGTTTCAGAAGGTAAGAATGGGATGTTTTGCCATCTGTGGATTACCGTTGTGTACTAAAAATCCATGTTTGTTTCCCTAGTGATTTTTGTTAAATTATCTGTCAAAATGTTGTAATTCCGAAACCTTTAGTAATTGCTTAGTACTTCCCGTCGGCTGAGTATTAACAAGCATGCTTTTCTGTTTGGCAGCTGAACCACTTTCCAGGCTCCTTTCAGATCGGCCGGAAGGACCGACTTTGGAGGAACCTGTCCAAGATGCAGGCACGCTTTGGCAAAAGAGAGTTTGGCTTCTTCCCACGCTCCTTCATTCTCCCACAGGATATCAAGCTGCTAAGGAAGGCCTGGGAGGATGGAGGCAGCAAGCAGAAATGGATCGTGAAACCGGTACCATTACGTTACTTAGTTGTTTCGGAAATTACTCTCTGACATTCTTGTCATTGACGTGCTGCTATTTCTCACTCTTAGCCTGCATCTGCTCGTGGAATTGGCATTCAGGTCATTCACAAGTGGAGCCAAATGCCACGCAAGAGACCGCTCCTCGTGCAGAAGTTAGTTGGAAGACCTTGGGTCATATTTGGTTCCTTATTGAGACAGGTTTCTGATCTATTAAGTAATGCGGGATGTATTTTTGCAGGTATCTTCACAAGCCCTACCTCATCAGTGGGAATAAGTTTGATCTACGCATCTACGTGTATGTGACCTCTTATGACCCACTCCGTGTTTACATCTTTAATGATGGACTAGTCCGTTTTGCAAGCTGCAAGTGAGTAAATAATTTGCGAGTATGTTATTTAACTGTTTAAAATGTGCAAATCTCAAGACTTTTAACTGACAATTTTATTCAACACAGATACTCTCCTTCTATGAAGACCCTCAACAACAAGTTTATGCACCTTACAAACTACAGTGTAAATAAGAAGAACACTGAGTATCAGAGTAACAGCGATGATAAGGCTTGTCAGGGCCATAAATGGTAAGAATAAAGAGATATTACTCCTTAATTCAGGGTGAGTCTGTCCTGCACTGGTAAGATAAGATGTTTTGTGATTTAATCCGCAGGCAACTCATGGCCTCAAAATATTCAAACTGGTCTCAGAATCATAAAACAGTCTAATCATTGAGGTTTTATTTAATGCAGGGCCTTGAAGGCGCTGTGGCAGTACTTGGGCTCTCAAGGTATCAACACCACTCTCATTTGGGAGAAGATCAAAGATATGGTCATCAAAACCATTATTGCGTAAGTGTCCTGTAGTTCAAGTTTGTTCTCTATTTGTGAACTCTTCTTGTGGATGTGCTCACATTCACGTTCCTCTAAACTGAACATGAGTGTGTTGTCTCTTCCCATGGCAGGTCTGACCCATATGTGAACTCACTGGTGAAGATGCATGTACGTTCCTCCTACAGCTGTCATGAGCTGTTTGGCTTTGACATCATGTTGGATGAGAATCTAAAGCCATGGGTGCTGGAGGTGAACATCTCGCCCAGGTACAGCAGGGAGTCTTCCAGCTTAAGCTGTTCAGAATGTACAGCAGTCAGACAACTTCAAGTCAAGCTACCTTTTAACCTTTTAAAGAGTAGTTTGTGTTACTAAAAACGAGTGAGTAATGACACTGATATTAGGAAGAATATTATAAATGGGGTTATATCGTTTTGAATCAATCAAGTATTTATTTGGGACAAAAATTATGTTGACTTTGTAAAGTAGTGTCAAAATAGGAGCTTGTTAATGTACTGAATGAGAATAATTTTTCCAAGCCGTTTTTTCCACAGACAAAAAAACAAGCTATTGTATCAGCACAGAATCCTTCCCCTGTAGTAAATATCATTCTCGTAATTATTCTTTCTCTCTCTCTCTCTCTGTCTCTAGCCTCCATTCTAACACACCACTGGACGTCAGCATCAAGGGTCAGATGATTCGGGACCTGCTGAACCTCGCTGGCTTTGTGTTGCCATTGAGAGAAGACTTTGCACCATCCAGTTCCAGTGCCAGCAGCTCCACCAATAGGTCAGTTCCGATATTACATGTATTTCAAATGTACTTAAAAACGGCACAATTGTTTTCAACATTTAACAGTGAAAACTAAAGTAATGGCTGCTAAAAAGTCACTTTTGCTGTCACATGAATAAATTTTTTTTTCATGCATTCATATAGAAAAAGCTTATTTTAAGTTATAACAATATTTCGCATAAACCGTATACATAACTTTTCATTAAAAAATCATACCAAAGCCCAAATTAAAAGAACCTCATTAATTTAATTTATTGTTTTTAAATTAGTTCTAAATGTTTTACTAATTTTTTTATTTATTTTTTTCAGTTTATGTGGAGCAGTGCGAGAGAAATGGCGATCAGACATTTCTACTGATGAGAAAGTGAAGAGAGCCTTTTATCTGAGTCAGCGCTTTGCAGACCAGGTACTCAAACACGCATCATATACTGAGATATTGATCACTGATGGTCATTGAAAGGGATAGTTCATCTTCAGTTGTTGTTTCCCATTTACTTCGGTAGTATGGTGTAAAGAAAAGAAAAACACTATGTGATGGACACCAGCAACTGAAGGTGAACTCCCGTTTTGAGCTAAGAAAAAAAAAAGCGTTGTCCAAGTTGGTGGTTACTGATAATACTAATGACTGCCTTACCCCAATTCCACACATATTTGAATGAAATATGTGTTTTTGCGTGCAGGATTTCTGTGCAACAATCCTGGATGTGCTGACACCTGATGATGTGCGTGTGCTGGCGGAGAGTGAGGACGAGTTGAGTCGTAAAGGAGATTTTGAGCGAGTTTTTCCCTCTCATGCTTCCTCCCGGTACCTCCGTTTCTTTGAGCAACCACGCTACCTCAACATCCTCCTCAACCAATGGGAACAGAAGTACTGGCTCATCAGGAGCAAAGGTGCGTGTTTGTGTTACACAGCACTATGACCCGTAACTTTGCTTAACTCTCCATTTAGAATTTTTTTTAAATTTATTTATTTATTTTTATTTTTTGCATGCTTTTAGGTATCAACCTGCTGAGGGATTTGTGTGAGAAGAGGTTGCACATGGGCAACCTGGCAGATTCTGTTCATCACGTAAGTACTGATGTTTTTAACAGACTCTTGTATTATATGGCTGCCCTGTTGGAATTTCAGACCAAAATCTTAATTTCTCTATTTTTTTTTTAAACTGATTTTGATCTACAAACCCAAAGGCGTCTATACTGTCTTCTTCTTAATATTATTGTACTTGAGTTAGTCTTTTTTGTTTTTGGTGGCCATTATATCTTGATGTGTGCTCATCTTCATTCTTCTGTTTGGGTTTTTTTTTTTTTTTTTTTTTTTTTTTTTTTTTAAAAAAAAAAATAAAAAAAAAAAAAATAAAAAAAAAATTAAAAATTTAAATAAATTAAAAAAAAAAAAAAAAAAAAAAAAAAAAAAAAAAATTATACTGAGTTAGTTGAAATTGATCTGTTAATTATTAGAGAGTTTAATTATATTATTGTTAGTAGGCTATATGATCTTTAGGCTTGTTCTTTTATTCATAGTGGTCTTCCAGGTCATATCATGGTCACCGTTCTCTGATGACAAGATCTGGGTATGCACATACACCTACACCTATCCTGCATTGACTTATGATGGTTTTAATGTTCAACTTAGATCTGACTCACTTCATGTCTTTGTTTTTCCTCAGTGTTCTGGTCAGTCAGACGTCTGATGCAGAAGATGAGGATTCGTCTGACCGTGAGGTTCAGTCAGTCACTATGAGTCTTCCGGACATGAGTTTGCTGAGCACCGTCAGCCTGAGCCCCAGTCCCACCTCCAGCTCCAGTCTGGCCAGTGACAGCCTGCTTTCTCATGATGAGCTTTGAGATCCACCACACAACCATTGACATTCAGAGCTTCCAAACTGTGTGTATACATGTCACATCTCATGACGCTCCTAGCAGAGCTCCTAGAGTTGTGTTTTTCTGCTTGTGGGTGGCAGGAGGAATAATCTCTTCCTGTTTGGAGTTTTGATTGTGTTTCCTTATGAGCCTATAGATACTTCTGCATTGTTTACATCACAGGTCTGTGTATAGTACAGGCATCTGTTGAGCTGACTATTTTAAAGCGTGTGGGATGAAATGTGAAGTTTGGAAAAGAGATACTAATGTAAAAATAAAAATCACTGTCATGTCATTTAATGACATTTGCATGCCCTGTTCAAGGTAGACAACATGCTCAGGTTAAGGTTTTTAAATTAAAGTTGCTGTTTGAAATATGACCTTTTCATTCTTTCGTAACTATTTTTATTAGCTTCTTAAAATAGAGTTGAATAGTAAGAGTGATCTCTGGATCTTGATCACACTGGTGCTTGGGGTTATTTTGAGAATATCAACTGTTTTATGCAACAACTACTTGGTTGACTGGTATTTCAACTGCATAGATAGTTTACAGAAATAGCGTCTCATAGGGGCAGTTACTATTGGGTACTGACAGTCTGTTTACTTTTGTAATCAGTGATATTTTTGCTACCGCTCATAGCAAACACAAACAGTGCACAGCAGTTGTTGTGAACCAGGGCTCTGTGGGCATCAGCAAATTTCCTAAGGAGCCTCAAGATGACTTAAATAGAATTAAATTAAGTCAAAGCAAGATTTAATTCCTTTTCAGAACCAAGGTTCCCCAAGTCCTGAATAAGTTAGGTAGGCTAAATATAAAAGTGTAATATGTAGACATAAAGTCTGGTAAATCCAATGGTTAAAAAGATCCGGATGCATAAAAAACATTTAAGTTTTAAACCGCTTCAAACAATTCGCAATATTCCCTTCAGATTCTTTCCCCCATTTTTTTTATTATTTAATGTAAAAACAAAAAAAAGTACATTTTCTGAACCATGTGTTTACATTACTTGGCTACACATTGATAAACCTTTAATAATGATTTTACAGCCATATATCTGATAGCTTTTCAATCGTGTGTGTGTGGTAAGTGTAATGTGAAGCTGTAAGTTTGTCATCACGGGTAACGAGAGAATAATTTAATCATGTACCATGCAAAATGGCAGAACTTTGGAAGTCTTGGTTTAAAAAAAGAAAAAAACTGTGTGCAAGGAGTCAACTACACTGATAACCTAATAGATAATATATAAAGTTCTGATGGCATAAAAAAACTGAATTTAAGGAATATAACTTTAATATGGTTGTCAAACAGTAGCGGGAGTTTATTGTAATGTTTGACCATTGAAACGTAACAAGAAATCTTTGTCTAATGTTAACAATTTGCAATGCAAACTTTTTCTTATGTCTAAATCAATGTTTCCAGTAACTCTTAATCTTACTTGCATGCATGTTATATCTACTTTTATTATATATTTTTGCAAACCATTCATTTGCGCAAAGAAACACAGTTGATGCACATCCAACATAGGGTTTCTTCAGCAACTGCAAGACGCATTAATTTTTTTTTTATCTGCTAGAGGCCCTTAAGTTACATAACTTTATTTTCTAACTTTATTCTGATATTTACCATTTCCTACTTTTCACTGTCAACACGTGTCCATTGACAATTAAACAAAAATCGTGGCCTAATCCAGGCTCAGACCGTGAAAAAATAAGAGTTTTTTTAATTTTAATTTAATAATAATAAATAAGTTTTTATTTAAACATTAAATTCATAAATGTCTTAAATTCCTGTGTAATTTCATTATAGATCAAGCTTGACATCCTGACTACGCTTTGCCTTCTTCATACCATCCAGGTCTCTTACAGGGGTGTTGTGTACACAACCAGTCACAGCCACCACATCTGTGATTC
>JAUMHP010000057.1:6164186-6228486 GCA_032361065.1 Enteromius trimaculatus
ATATTTAATAATAATAAATACGTTTTTAATTAAACATTTAATTCATAAATGTCCTTTGAAATTTCGTTATAGATCAAGCTTGAGGTCCTGACTATGCTTTGCGTTCTTCATACCATCCAGGTCTTTTACAGGGGTGTTGTGTACGCAACCAGTCACAGCCACAACATCTGTGATTCTCCTCCCCCCCGTCCCACGTCCAGCCCTCTGCGTGCCTGGGCCGGCTTTCTCTCCTGATTTAGATCTGGAGAGCTAGCTCTGCACACAGGGACGGGAGCACAGCTGAAATATGCTCCGGTCACACCAGCTCAAACACTGAATGCATTTGTTTCACAGTGGGACCCCTGAACATGGACCCTCTGACGGAGGTAAGATCCAAAGAGCAACCTGTACGAGTTCTCCCATACGCTTCAGATAAAAGCAATCTTATTCCAGGAATGGTTCTGCCACTTCGGTGTCTACTGCTTATGAAATGTTATCATATCAACTTGATGTGTTTGTTGTAGATTAAAGAACTAATGTCAAGCAAACTGCACTCCCAGGCTTGTTTCAGTGTTAATAATCCACAATTTCCGGATTCAACAGAAAACATATGAATAACTAGTTATTCTGGTTGCTTTGTACATTGTGTTTATGTTTGAGGTTATTTTTGGAGATCTGAACAGTGCATGGAGACAAGGCCTCTGGAAATTGTGTGGTAGAGATATGTACGTAACTGGAAAACATCCTTATTTCTAATAATAATTAACTACATGTGCATTTCCTGAATACCAGTGATTGCAAGGTAGCAAACAACTAGTGTTCAAGTTTTAGGTAAGTTTTCTGCTTTGGTTGAATGTAAATAATCTGAGCAACTCAATTGAGTCACATTGCACATTGTTTCATTTGGATTGCATCAATCTAATAGTTTGTGGTTAGTATGTAAGGAATGATATATGTAGCCTAATTTATTTCTTCCTTTCTAGTCTCTCACTTTCACATTCTTGTCGTACTGTAAAGATAACGTACCTGTCTCTACAGTGTTCTGTGGCATAATTGCAATTAATATCACAATTCCATTTTATCTATGTAATAATTCAAACCAACGGCACAGTTTTAAGCAATATTTTAAGTTATTTTATCTTTTTTCTCTTCCAATAAACACAGCAGAATGTTACTCCTGAATGAATCAATGTGTTAGATCTACTCTGTTAAATGAGTGATTCAATGACTCACTTTTAAAGATGCTTGTCTCCATCTACTGGTGTAATCATGTAACGTGCAGAAAAGAGTCACTGAAAAATCTGCATGGCTACTGCTGGAATAAACACAGAGAAGTGGAGTGATACAAACAGTGAAGCTGTTGGACTGTCTTAACCGGTTAATCAGATTTAACGACTGGAAAGAACTGTTGTATAATCAGTAACTGGTCAGTTAGTTAGGTATGAGGCAGTTACCAAAACAAAAAATATCTGGGTGAAATACTAAGCAACCTGTTACTTATATAAGCTTCTCCTTATATTTTTTTTAACAGGCATGCTATACATTGATGCTATGCCCTCACTACTTCTTTTGACTGTTTTTTTTTTTTGAGCATATTACCTTTTAGGAAAAGACCATTTATTCTCTACTCTGATTGTAGTTCCCCTTTATGGAGGATGAGGGTCTGACCATGAAGAAGACAGGTATCTATCAGTATCTTTTGTACGCCCTGTGCATGTATACGTGAGCTATTTCTTAACTATTGCCTCTGAAATCAAGTGCTGATTTAATTATTCGTTTTAATTTGACAATATTTTTTAAATGCTGTAGTTGTGTATCTAATGCAACATTTCTTAAACTGCAACTTGCTATAAGATTTTATGTTCATAATTTATTATAATGATTATTGAAGTTGGTTAAATCGTTTTTTAGTAGCAGGAAGCTGAAAAAAACATTTTATGGGTGAAAGAATCGGTACTTATTTTAAAATTACCTTGCTATACCAGAAATATATCATTTACAAATTTTGCTAAAATGGACTGTTTTAGGATGTAAGATGCATTTCCAGAGTTATTACCATCATAAATCTTATGTATGTGTGTGTATATATATATATATATATAATTTCCGTTGCTGTTGGAGCAAATGGCAACACAAACATATATTTATTGTAGTTCCTGTTCACTATAATAGAAGTTTTCCAATCTGTGACGACTTCTGAGAATTCATAGTAGTAGTATAAAGCCCATAGTACAAGGAATCACTTTTACCGTTTTTTTTCCCCGCCTCCAATTAGGTTGCTCTATTAGTGTTTAATAGAAAGTGAGAGAGAGATTACCAGGGACTTTTACATCTGTTTTACTTTTTTGATACCATAATAAGTGTGCTTAATTTGATTAGACTGTAAAAAAAAAAGTCGAGTTGGACTGCAGTTGTGATATTTGACCAGTAGGGTACATACAGTTATAGCTGCAGACTGACCGACCTGCAGCAGGGGTCTCCCTCTCTGTGTCCCTCTCAAGAGCCTCTCCAGGACCCTGACTCAGACGTGTATGCCAAGTTCTTCATGAGTCACTGCTGCTACGATGCCATTCCAACAAGCTCCAAACTGGTCATCTTTGATACAACTCTGCAGGTGTGCTTTTGTGCTTACTACGGTGTTTGAGTAGACTGATTCAAATAACAAATATCCTCATTTAAGATGTTCAACACATAAACACTGAAATATGTGACAGGTGAAAAAAGCATTCTTTGCACTGGTTGCAAACGGGGTCAGAGCGGCACCTTTATGGGATAACAAGCTGCAGTGTTTTGTAGGTAAGCAAACGTTTAGGGATCTGCTGAGTCTGTTGAAGTGTGGTTGCTCAGCTGTGAGCCTGCATCAGATTACTGAAATCTTATAATGTCACTACAACATCTTCACCTATAAACCCATATTAGGAAAAGCAAGCATGATTCACATATGCTAAAACGCTTAGCACATGCAAGCCATAACATGACATTAAATTTAGCTCCCAGTGTTTTTTTATGAATACCACATAAACTGCTCTTGACTAATGTTTGGATGCTTTTGAGTAAAAATAATTTCTGAAAGAGCATATAATGACTGCTAAAAGTTCAGCTATTCATGCCATCACAGGAACAAATTCAATATTAAAATGTGTGTCAAAAGATAATGCTTATTTCCAATTCTTATTTTTTGATTAGATAAGTGCAGCCTATGTGAACACAATAAACCTCTTTAAAAAAACATTTTAAAGATGTTACCGAGCGCAAACGTTCAAATAGTAGCATCCAAGCGAGTATGCACGATGTGGACATACTTTTTGTGTGTCCGCTGACGCAGCTTTGATTTGTAGCATTCTCAGTGTCAGCGTCTGAGACTTTTACTGACTGATCATTCTCAGCACCCGTCCCCTCCACCAGTGCCAGCTTCTAAGTTTAGTGTGGCCTCTGGGCCGAGGTATCTGGTGGGAAATGGCAGGGTAGAGCTCTAATCCCCTGAACCTTCTCTGGGAGTAATAATAGCCATGCTAATGAGAAAGCATATCCTCCTACTGAAAGGAAGCTCGGGCGCAGGAGTGTGTTCATGTTTCAGTGCATAGTGAGAGTTAGTATGTTTATGCTAATGAAGGCCTCTTGATACATTTTAATTTGAATCTGTAATGCTTAGTGACTTTTACAAGTCCATTTCAGATCGAATTGAATTGCTGAATCAAAATTTAAAGTTGAATTCAATTTAAAGCTGAGTGATCGTGTTTGTTTTCGTTGTGCTATTTCTGTTTTTGCAGGGATGCTCACCATTACAGACTTTATCAACATTCTCCATCGTTACTACAGATCTCCCATGGTAATCCTGGATTATGGTTTTCGCAGCACAACTTTTTATAACATTGATAATAATAGGATGTGTTTCATGAGCAGCAAATTATCATATTAGAATGATTTCTGAAGGATCATGTGACGCTGAAGACTGAAAATTCAGCTTTGAGATCTAAGGACTGATACAACTTTGAAATAGATCAGAATAGACTACATCTACTGTAATACATTTTCACAGCATTGCTGTTATACTGTATATTTAATTTACGTTCACTTATTATAGACTGTATAAGGTATATATTTGGGTTTTGTGAATCCCAAATAACAGGCATGCATGGTCATGGGCAAACACTTCAATTTTCTTATACTATGGATTCATTTCTAGCTTTATTTGTTCATCAACTCACAAATGATTTGTTCAAAAATACATTTTTCAAAACCCCTTTTCTGTGGCACCAATTCTGCAGTCATCGGTCCATTTTAAAGCAGTTTGTGAGCTTTTAACGCTTCAAAAGCGGCACCTAGTGGCAAAGAATGAATTTGCATTTTCATTCAGACCAGCATGAAATTTAAAGGGATACTCCACCCCACATTTACAATTTTGTCTTTAATTACTTTCCCCCATGTGGTTCCAAACCCATAAAAACTTTGGAACACATTTTAAGAGATTTTATATGAAAACCGGGAGGCTTGTGTTTGTCCCATTGACTGCCAAGTAAATAACACCGTCAAGGTCCAGAAAAGCATGAAACCGATCGTCAGAATACTCCCATCTGCCATCAGTAATTTAATCTGAATGTAATGAAGCAACAAGAATCATTTTTATATGCAAAGAATATAAAAATAACGACTTGATCCAATAGTTTGTCCTCTTTTCCATAATGCCATTTTGGAGAGTATCCACTGGACACAAACTACATGTACTATTCTATCACCCCGATAGATTTTCTGTGCACACTTATGCTTTGATTTAAAGAAAAACAGTGCATCCTTGTGGCGATGCTGACACGGAACAGTGTACTCGGTGTGTTCAATTAATATTCTCCAAAATGTCGTAAATTGCGTACTTGGAGTCAACTCTTTTCTTTTGAAAGACAATAACTTGTACCCTTACAGATTTAAGACTTTGTTTTCATTCATTTAGAGCTGTGTTACACACTGCATGAAAGGTCATTTTCAAAAAAATCTAGGATAGGGGCACTTTAAATAATTCAGCCTTGGCAAACACAGGAGACTCCTTTCAAAAGCATTGCAAAAAAAAAATCTTACCAACTACAAGCATTTGAATGGTAGTCTTATTAGTCTATCCAGAATTAGATATCTGCTGTAAACAAATACCATGTACTTTTTTTGTTGTTTTTTTAGGTTCAGATCTATGAGCTGGAGGAACACAAGATTGAGACATGGCGAGGTGATTGTGTTTAGTTTTGAGGATAAGTATGTAATTCCACACACATGGTAAGATGTGTTAAAGTAGCTGTTTTTGTTCTCTCTTTCAGAGGTCTACCTACAGTATTCTCTCAACTCCCTGATCAGCATCACACCTGACTCCAGGTAAAGCAGGACCTCTACAGCACTTTGTTTGTCCTTTCTTTTTCTTTTATCTTTCCAGTGACAGAGAGTTGTGTTTCCTGCTGGCAGCCTCTTCGAAGCCATTTATTCCTTACTGAAGAACAAGATTCACCGACTACCCGTCATAGATCCAGAATCAGGGAACGTCCTCCACATACTCACCCATAAACGCATCCTCAAGTTCTTACACATCTTTGTAAGAGCTTTTATGTTGTACTTTTTTGATATCACAATTCATAACACCCATTTTAGCTTAGGTTAATGGCTGTCTGCAATTTGTGTAATGCTGCATATTAACTTATAGGTGTCAGTATAATTTTAAAACAACTGCCGTATCAGCTAGCAAAACATAACAGCTGCTTGCACTAACTTGATCTCATAAAAAACCACAAATGTTCTGAATGCATGTGCTATAATTTTTTATTTTTTCTATAAACAGAATGAAGTATGAGTGTCAAACCTAAACTGAGCATAAACTGATTTTATGAGAGCGTACAAATGAGATTTCATGATTTCGAATTAATTAGACATCAGAAAAAAACATTTATGATTTGCCATGAAAAATTCTTATTCTGACTCTCAACATGCTATAGCTCTGTACTGAATGATGAATATTTGCTTTATGAATCTCAGGGCTCGATGATCCCAAAGCCACAATTCTTACAGAAGCGGATTGAGGAAGTGAAAATTGGAACATTCAAGAGCATTGCAACTATCAGGGAGACGGAAACGGTTTATGATGCTTTATCAATATTTGTAGAGCGACGGGTCTCAGCCCTCCCCGTCGTCGACGAGCAAGGTACCGAGTGCGGCTGTTTGCTTTTGTTTTTCGGCTTTCTTAATACATATCTTCAACTTCTGAAGGTCTCCAGTGTGGTTTCTGATATTTTTCTTTCCCTTTAGGCAAAGCGGTGGCACTTTACTCCAGATTTGATGTCATTGTATGTAGACTAACATCCTTGCCCCCTTTTTTCCACGATTATGTTACAGCAAATAACTTTCATATTTACTAAGCAAAGTTTAAAGTTGGTGTCATCTGCATTTACATGAACAGAATTTGGCTGCACAGAAAAGGTACAATAACCTGAACATGACGATGCAGGAGGTCATTCAGAGCCGCTGGTGCTGTATTGAGGGGGTGCTGAAATGTTACCCTCACGAGACCCTTGAAACCATCATTGATCGGATCGCCGAGGCTGAGGTAGTAGTTAGTTTTGTATTGTAGCCTTCCAGAACTGATGGCTTGTTTTCATTTGCATCATTTAAAATGCACTGAGCAAAGGTCCTTTTGCGGTTTCTGTCAGGTTCACCGTCTAGTGCTGGTGGACACGGAGGATGTGGTGATGGGAATCGTCTCGCTCTCGGATTTGCTTCAGGCACTGGTCTTGACTCCTGCCGGCGTTGAAGCACTTTTCTCTTAACACCAGTGGAGGGCTCCCTCTCCACCGTCATCCTCCTTTCATATCATACCAGGTAGGCAGACTGCTGTCAGCAGAGATGCTGTTTTTCTATTTGTCAGATAAACCATCCCTCCATTTCTCAAAAAAAAGGTGCATAAGCTGTCAACTCTTTTTTTTTTTTTACAACATTTTAGGGGTGCAAGTTAATGGTGCTGATATTAGTACCTATATGTTATGTATTAGTACCTTTTGAAAGTGTACCGCCCCAGCGACAGCTTTTTTTTTTCTTTCTTGAGTGTATCTATAGTGTCATAGAATGGAAAGTACATTATAATGTTTGCTTTGGAGCACATGGGCTGTTTAAGCCTTTGGAGACATCTTCCAAACAAATATTTGTTTCAGAAGAGGAAGGCTAGCCATTTGTTAAAGCAGATTAATGGAATGATGCTTTTTTTTTTCTTGAATTTTCCAGAATTTTTTCCTAAAGCCAACCATGAGCGAACCATGAAGATGAAGGTTCGAAGATAGAACGTGTAAATATTTTTATTGTTGCTGGCACTTTGGGATTTTATGTATCACTTGTTTAATCTTATTTTGCAATTTAACTTGTATATTTGTATAATTAATTAAAGAATGATCATATATCGTTATTTGAAATGTGATAGTCATACTACATATTTTTTCACACAGTGTGTAAAAATGCTAAGCCTCTTGGCAAGAATCTTCTTTTTTAATAACAACATTGTTATAAACTTTCTAGACCCCTGATCCTTTTATTGTAAATAAACAGATAATCATGTTAATTATTAAGTCATATAACTGAAGTGTTCCTACAGATTTTTCATACTCTCAGTAGATTTACAATGTTATTTTGCACAAATGTTCTTTTTTTTTTCCCTACCACATACAAAATGCTTTATTCAGTGATTGTACTGTGTTATTATTTTGTTAAAGAAAAAGTTGTCTGGGTGAAAAACTGCTTTACAGAATAAAACCTAAAAAAGAATTATAAGCATCAAACTATAACAGCGGTTATGAAATAAATCAACATCCTCTATAAATATATAATAAGCATAATTTGTACACATTTTTAAATATTATTTGTAACATTTGTTTTTTACAATGTTTCAATCCAAGGAAATAAATAATTCAGCCTGTCGATGGCAAATACAGAGTTCAATGTTTGAGTTGTTTCTGCATATATTTACCAGAGGCGTATCCTTGTACATCCTGCTTTTCACTGTTAGCAAACAGTGTCATGCTAAGTAGGAGTTTAACAACATTATTTGCATAATTTGCACTTCAGACCAGTTTCAACACTTACATTTATTTCAGTATGTAGCTAGCACCTTTGGGGTTAAATATCTCAAACACTGACTAATGTTTTGAAGCACTTAATAGACAAAACTACTGTATGTCAGTGACATGTCTTAAGACACTGTGAACAAATTAATGATGTTCAAATAAAAAGAAACTAAACACTTTATAATAAGCCTGCACAAGTTAACATTTACATTACCCAAGGCAAAAGTTAACATGTACTAACAGCAATCATAAGCAGTGTTGGGGATTAACTAGTTACATGTAACAGTTACGCAATTTGATTACAAAAATCGATTACAGTTATTGAAAAAAAAAAAAGTGTAATTGAATTACAGACATACAAACATACAAATTTTATATTTTATTTTCTTCCCCTCCAAGTTGCACTGACTGCTCTAAAATATGTGACACCAGTTTCAGGAGTTTAGGACACATTTTATAAGTATTTATTTCATCCCATTTGGGTTTATGTATATGCTTTATTTTTTAAGATTGACTGTTTTGTCTAAAGCATTGTAAGATGCAAGTGTTTCCTGTCATAGCAATGTCAAGATTTCACTTTGAATTTGATATTAAACTCTTTCTTGTTATGATTTTAAATCTCCCTGCTAAAAAAAATAAAATAAAAGCCCAATAGAAACCATTAAAGAAATTCAAATGGTTTACCATACCATTAACGTTTTCCAGTAAAACCATTACAAAATTCCTTTTTTGTAGTGTGTTTTGGGCATTTTTCCAATAGGATTTAATGTCCCACCAATAGAATCCATCACATACCAGTAGACACCATTATACTTTCCTTTAAAACCAATACAATTCCCAATCTAACCATTAAATCCATTACATTTTCTATTTATTTTGGACAGGGCTCTAATTTTTTTGTTTGTTTGTTTTCTCAGCAGGGCTATATTTAACCAAGCAAAAAGGGGTGATGACCTTCCCAACACTGCATATAGATTACTGATATAATACTTTTAACAGCAATTAATTTCTATTAGTACTAATACGTTTAACAATAAGATACTAAACGCACAATCGTTAACAGAGATTAATATACACTGTAAAATTGTTTGTTTGACTCCTGATACACATGAATTAAAGTGTAGACGCTTACTGTAAAGTGGTACCACCAAAGTCCAGATGGAGAAACTCGAATGCCATGTGTCAAATTTTATGGCCTCAGTCATACTTTCATTCTGATAAGGAGATGTTTGAGTGCACACTTAAAAAAACAACAGATTCACATTTCTTAAAATGCATTATTTACTGCAGAGCTATGAAGAATCTGTATTTTTGGCCGTGGAGTGTTTGATGAACTTGATAATTATTTAATTTTGCACTTTAAATGTTGTATACGGCCTCAATTGGGTTTCCTAAAAAACACTCATGCCACAATCTTCCACCCTTGTTTGTAATGCAATCGTTCGGGCAACAGAAAGTCAAACAGACGTTTGGGGAGGAAGTGCACTCACTGTCTCGCTGGATGGAGTGAGTTACAGTCACGGGATATTTTCTCTTGAATGAATTCTTCCTAAAAAAGAATGGACCGAGATAAAGACAGCACCGCGCCACATGGGTAAGCTCTTCAGAAAGCTGTTTTACCACTTTATTGTGTCTTTATTGGTTCTCTGAATGGCACAGATTGCATTAATGGTTGAATCTAAGCAGATGCTTTTATCCAAAGCCTTATCTTTAATCGAAATGGAATTGCCCAACTTACTCAGTATAACAATTTTTGTGTTCCATGCACTTCACTAGTCTACTAGGGGGTCCTCAAGTAAATTAAATGAAAGAGACAAAAACGGGGGGACTACTGAGAAGAGTTATTTACATTGGTCTTGATATTCCAATGTGTTTCTGCAGCAAAATGTTTGGAATAAAAGTGAAGAAGAAGCACAGGAAAGGACACAAGGGTGTTGTAATCGCAAACAAAAACGCTCTAGGTAAGACCATGAAAGCAAACACGGTTACATAAGTAAAGATGTAGAGTATTTCATGAGGATTAACTGCATGGTATTGTTGACAGAGACATTCAAATCCATAAATTCTGACTTACGGCAGCCTTGCAAAGTTTTTAAAATTCTGACCGAGCTGGTTTAATCTGTACGTTTTAGAGGCTGAAACAAATCCTGATGATCCAGATGTTGTAGACGTACCCCAGCCTGGACTCTCAGAAGCGTCCACCTCTGCACCCGCTTCCCTCAGACAGACGGTTTATACTAAGAGGCACTTTTTATTTTTCTGTCAAAACTTCACGCAGTGCAATGTGCTATTTCTTGTAGCTTATGTACAGCATGTTCATGTTTTTACTTTGCTTATAAGGTGTAAACCTGTGGCCAAGATTTTGGAAGGTGAAAGCAAACCGCAACATTTCCAGGTAGAATTCAGTTTAACCTGATGAAAAGTTGCAGTAATTTCTTGTTTAGAGATGATGTAGCTGATATTCTTAATGTTGAAAGTCAAAATCTGTTCTTCCTAAGATCTCCATCAATATAACAGAAGCTAGGCAGCTAGTCGGGGACAACATAGACCCTAGTGTCGTGATTGAAATTGGAGATGAGAAAAAGCAAACATCTGTGAAAGAAGGAACCAACGCTCCCTTTTACAATGAGGTGACCATGCGGCCTTTGATGGACACTTTCTGAAAATGGTATTAACAGGAACAAAATATTATAATAATAGTGTTCCTCTCATCCCAACAGTATTTTGTGTTTGACTTCTTTTGCAATCAAGACCTATTTTTTGACAGAGTCATCAAACTATCTGTAAGTACTAAGGCTAAACGCATTGTTTTTCTTGATGTAACCTGCAATGCTTACATTAGTGCACTTCTCCCAAGGTCATGCACTCAAAGATCATGAAGAGCTTCTGTGTGGGAACCTTCAAGATTGATGTTGGGACAGTTTACTCCCAGCCTGGTAAACACTTGGTTTGCTGTTGAATCTTTTCCGTAACCATTTCTTTTGGATTATTATGTTTTTCTACTTGTAAAATAACACTAAATCTTGTCTTGCTGTGCCAGGCCATCAGTTCATCAATAAGTGGGCCACACTCACAGACCCTGCTGACATCCGCACAGGGGTGAAAGGTCACCTGAAATGTGATATCAGCGTGTCAGGAAAGGGAGATGTCGCAGCACCGTCCCAGAAGTTCAGTGATACCGAAGAACAGATAGAAAAGTAAGATCTCAGTTTGTTTAGTTTGCATACTAAATATTGAATGTAATTTTATATATATATATATATATATATATTTATATACACAAAAATCTCATCACCTACTATTTTAAATATTGTTAGTCTGGTCAGCCAAGGCGGCAGATACTTAAACTATTCATCATTTAGTATACGCTTTGTTGCTTTAGTAATCAGACATTAAAGATTCATTTTCAGTGACTTTCCTTTCTGATAAACTGCCACTACATCTCCTTTGTGTCTCATGAAAGTGATACTGAAAACCGTTGTCCTCCTCCAGACACCTCCTGCTTCCCGAAGGCTTAAACCCTGAACGGCCGTGGGCTCGGTTTTACGTGATAGTGTACCGCGCAGAAGGTCTTCCCAGGATAAACTCCAGTATTATGGCCAACGTGACCAAAGCCTTTGTTGGAGACACGACAGCCCTCATAGACCCTTATGTAGAGGTGTCATTCTTCGGGCAAGTTGTAAGTTCACAATTCAGTGCTTATTACAAAGCAAACACACTTAAAGTTTACCAAAATTGAAAAGATTCTGTCATTATTCCTCAATGATGTTCTTTAGTATTATTTACAAACAAATATAATATTATTTTTGTTTTTAACTTTAATTTAGGTTTACTAGTTTTGTTGTGTGCTTTTGGAATTTTTCTATTAGTTTTATTTTAAGTATGTCTGTGCAGTATCAGTTTTAGTAATATATATATATTTTTTTTTTTTTTTTTTTTTATTATTTTTTTTTTAATAAAGTTTCTAATAATCATAAATTGTGCTTATAAATATATCAATGATATTCATTGCTGCTTTTTAAAGGATTATTTCACCCAAAAATAAAAATTATTTTTGTCATTAATTTTGTCACTGTCTTTATTGTGTGTGGTTTCCAAACCAATCTTCGGAACACAAATTAAGATATTTTTGATGATATCCAGAGAGCCATCAGACCCTCCATAGACAGCAATACGACTGATATGATCCCAGGTCCAGAAACGGGAAAAAAGTCCATGTGACATCAGTGACTCAACTTTCATTTTGAGCGATACAAGAATACTTGCACAAAGAAAACAAAAATAACATCATATACTGAACCGTTCATCTCATATTTTTGTTTTATTTGCGCAAAATGTACTCTCGTATCATCGCAAAAGTCAGGTTGAGCAATTGATGTTACATGGACTTTTATTTACCTGTGTTTTTGGTACATTTCTGGATCTGGATAGTTTCAGTTGTATTGCTGTCTATGGAGGGACAGATGGCTCTCTGATGTTATCAAAAATATCTTAATTTGTGTTTCGAAGATGAACAGGGGTCTTATGGGTTCGGAACGTCATGAGGGTGAGTAATTAATGACACATTTTTGGGTGAACTAACCCTTTAGAGTTAACCTTTCATGTGACTTGCTTTTATTATCTTTAAGATTGCAGCTTGCATAAACGGTCAGTGGGGTTTTTTGTTTGTAGCATTAGTGTTATGGTCAGTATTAGAATATACTGGTTAGTGACTGTGGTTGTATAGCAATGCGTAAATGTGATACTTGCGTTCTTTATTTTCTGTTTGAAAGGGCAGGACATCTACTCAGAAGAGCACAGCAGACCCAGTGTGGAACGAGCAGGTGGTGTTTAAGGAGATGTTTCCTCCACTGTGTCAGAGACTGAAGATTCGGGTTCTGGATGAGGGAAGCATGAATGATGTGGCCATTGGGACTCATTATATTGATCTACACACCATCTCAAATGACAATGATGGAGACAACGGTTTGCCATTTTAATTACATTGCTAAAATAAAGATGATGCTTTGAATTATAGTGGCCACAACAATATTTGGACACCAGAGCAATTATTCAGCATACTATAATTTAATATCTCATTGCTCCTCCTCAAGGTTTCCTACCCACATTCGGACCAGCATGGATCAATCTCTATGGTTCACTTCGTAATTCTACGTTGGTGGACGACAGTCAGGAGCTGAACGAGGGTGTTGGAGAGGGGGTGTCCTACAGAGGCAGGGTTTACATAGAGCTGAGTGTGGAGATCCTGTCTGGAGGTGCTTCTGACTCTAAATCTCTGCTCTCAAAAATCAGTCTGAAAGATAACAAGGGAGGAAAAGCAGGGGCGAAAGATCCCAAAACTGGGAGTGGAGCCGGAGGAGAGGAAGAGAAGTCCAAGGCTATAGGGCCTGAGGTGATGCCAGTGGAGCCCCCACAGAAGGTGAGGGTCTTTCTTCTTCTTTTTCACTCTTTTTAAACATGCTTTTTCTTTCCGTTACACTAACATTTCCATATGTTTAACTTTTATTTAGGTAAATGATGAAGACATGGAAACCTTCCTGCTCTTTGGCTGTGTGTTTGAGGCCTCCATGATTGACCGAAGAATCGGTGATAGACCTGTCAGCCTTGAGTTCACCATTGGTAAACATAACAGGAGTTACATTCAGCAACATACTTGACACTTAAAGGCTCAGAATAGGGTCTGAAACTCGTACATTTTCTTTTTTTAATTCATGTAATTTTCTTAAACGCCTGAAGAACTAACATTAATATGATTATACAATTAATGATGACTCCTTTAAACGTGTACTTGGTTATTCAGGTAACTTTGGGAACTTAATTGATGGTACTGCACCACCTCCTTCAAAGAAAAAGTTTGAAGACGTGTCAGTGACCACTCCTCTGCTGGACACTGCAGCAACAATGCCGTGCAAATCTACTATAACACCAGATAGACCTCTTTTCGGAGATGCACAGAGGTGCTTACGACAGAAGTTTATACCTTCATTAAATAATATAATACCTCAGTCATGACCGGACAAATACTCTTGTTTGTGCAGACACTATATGCACTTGCCCATTGGAGCGCAGAAGCCCTGTGTGTATATTTATAGCAGCTGGGAGGATCGAGCGTACCGACTCCATCACGCCAACATGCTGGACACAATTGCTCTGATGTTTGTATGTGATGTGAACCCTCTACCCAATAGGGTTTTATCACGTTATCATGTAATCAGTAGTTCATGTGATTCTTTTTATTTAATGTTTTAGGAGGAAGGAGTCACTAAGGTGGCAGAATTGGATAAAATGTTGTCTCCAGAAGCCGGGACTCTCATGCATCATGTTCTTCGGGAGTTTAGAAGAGATGCCAGGTAAGTCTAATGACCACAGGGAGTTAGTGGAGATTAACGGTGATACTGAAACAAAAGCTCTTCACCATTAATGGGGTCATGATATCCAATTTTTATGTTGGTAAAGTACAGATGTACTAATGTTCGATGTGACAGGGGGAAAAACACCCAAAAGGTGTCACTGTTGTGTTAGTTTTCACTTTTCTTTAGCAGTTGTGCTTACATTTTTTAACAGAAAAAAATGTTTTTTCATTTAATGGAAAATGTATTATTTGTGAGCTGTATAAAATATGTGTTCACCCAAAAATGAAAATTCTGTCATAATTTACTCACCCTTTTATCCACAGTCCGTTTATTTTTTAGTCTATTTACGATTACAGTCTAGGGTTTATTATAGACCCCATTGACTTTCATTGTATGGACAAAAACAGTTGGGACATTCTTGTTTTGTGTTCCACAGAAGAAACATACACTTATGGGAAAACATGAGAACATAATGATAGAATTTTTAATTTGTGGGTGACCTGTGCCTTTAGTGTGCTGTCTAATACTGTCCTAATTTTGTTTTTGCTGGATGTAATGTGGATGTAATGGTATGTTTGCTGTAGTGAGTTTATTGCTTTTGCTGAAAAGAAGGTGAAGGGAAGCAACTTGACCTTACTGGACAAAAAGAGGCTCACTCTGTGCAAACAGGAGCTGGTGGGTTTTTTTCAAGTTCAACCCATTCTCACAACCAACATATAACATTTGTAAAGAATGTAATTTGTAGGTTCAGTATAAAGAAGTGTTTAGTATCCAGAGAACATACATTCTGTGAAGTGTTTTTAAATGTTCGACTTGTGGTGTTTATATATTTAACTAGTCTTTGGTTTTCTTTGCTGCTCTTCAGGAGAGCATGACAGAAGTAGCAGGAGGACTTCTTGAGCCCAAGAGGAGATCTTTGACTGTCAAAGAGATGATGCTGGAAGCCCAGAAAATTAAAAAGAAGCTAAGATTCCTTGTGGAAGAGGTTGTGATTTTGTGTCATTGTTATATGCACATCCCGCTCTCATACGTACGATGTCAGTCTTCATCATTGCTAATATTTATCTTCATCTCATGCCTTTCTCAGCCTCAGCACACTTTACCAGATGTGTTTGTGTGTCTGGTCAGTAACAACAAGCGTCTGGCATATGCCAGAATCCCTGCCCGTCATCTGCTCTTCTCACAAAGCCCAGAGCAGAGAGGTAGAGACTGTGGGAAGATCAAGACCCTGTTCCTCAAGGTCTGAACTCAAGCAGAACATTGACAAATGCTAAATACCTTTTGGGATTCTCCTCTAACGTTTAAAAGGAAATGTGTCTTTCAGCCTCCAGGGAAGCGTGGACCAGGATGGACAGTCCAGGGTAAACTCGATGTGTATTTATGGCTGGGAACTAGCAGAGATTCATACCACATGTTGGACAACCTCCCATCAGGCTTTGAACTGGAAGGCGGCATCTCATCTGAGGGAAGGACTGGCCCTCCTCCTGATTATTTACTTTACACAGGCAAGACGTCTCTGCTCTATATGTCTTTTTTTTTTCAGTATCCTTTTTTTTTTATCTGTAAGACACTGATTTGCATGATGTTTGTTGTTGGCTTGCAGAGCAGCACTTGTTCCAACTGAGGGCTCATATGTACCAGGCCCGTGGTTTAATTGCAGCAGACAACACTGGCCTCTCAGACCCCTTTGCCTGGGTGTCTTTTCTGTCCAATAGCCAAAGCACTGGAGTAAGCATGAGTTTCTGTGATGATATTCTAGACAAAATAGATGATGCTGCTAACTGCACAAGTGTATTCTGTATTAGAATAATCTTTTACTATTGTTGAGTTAAAATAAGCAAATTAGCAAAAGTGAATAGGAAATACTGTAGCAATATGTATACATATTAGGGTGGCATGATACACAGATGCCACACGGTTCAGTATGTACCTCTGTACAGGGCTCACGGTTCAATATGATTAGGGTAAAACTGAGGAAAAAACAACAAATTCTTTTCATTTAATTTGAACAGACAGTAGTACAAATATTTTTTTTTTCCACCTAGATGTGAAAATACTGAATATTATATACATTATAGTGTTATATGATCTGCAGGTGATATACATAAAATTAATACATTTAGTCAACAGAAAAAGTTACAGGGGAGAAAAAAAACAGGAAATGTAGCCTATATATGATGAGTTGTGATATGCTTAATTTTTTCACAGAAGGGAAACTCAAATGGTAGAAAGCAACATCCTATCTGTATTCTTTATTTATTATAAAAGCCTGTTTTCATTATGAGCGCGCACAAATAAAAGCAGACCTTTATACAGTGATGCATTATTAAGACAATAAGTGTTTAACGTTGATTTTGCTGGTAAAGATACAGCTCAAGGGATTGTGTAAGCGTCCGCTCGTGTGCGCACACACACACACACCAGTTCCAGCATTACAGCAAACATAAGCATGTCGCAAGTTATGGTATTCACTGTTCTTCTGCTGGCGGTTGTCACACAGCGTTGCATTGCTACAGGCTTTGGGTAAAAATTGCCTATATTTGTCGTAAGGCTGTATGCACTGAACCGAGATGTCTGTATTGTGACAGTTCAGTACAAAAACCTAATACATACCCCTAATATATAAACATAAACACTGCCATCCAAAAGTTAGGAAACAACGTAGAAAAGGTGGGTTTTGGACAATATTAGGCATGAATCCTTTTAAATTTGTGATTATTTTGCACTGGTAAGGGACAACAGAAACTGCAAAAACATATTTTATTGCATAAACAGTTTATACATCATCAAAATATCCACCATTAGCGGCTATTACAGCTCTACTTAATCTGGGCAGCCGAGCTGTCAGTTTATTCAAACATTGACTAGATATATTACTCCAAAGCTCCTGAAGGATTGCTCAAAGATGTTTCACACTGTTTGCACACTACTTACGACCATCACATTCCAGTTCCTCCCATAGTAGCTCAACTTTGACATGTATATATTGGCATTATTATTTAATCAAAATGAAAATTATTATTGTTGGTCTTCAATGATAAAGTTACTTTAATGTACAGTATTTACACCAAAAAATAAAGATATTTTTATATATGCACACCTGATAATTAGTCACAATTACCATAAAGCTAATTATCTTATAAATTGATGTTTGTTCATATTGTAATTGCTTTTAGATCATCAAGCAAACCTTGACTCCTACATGGAATCAGCTGATCCTGATAAATAATGTGTGCCTGTGTGGAGGGCTTTATGAAATAGTCCAGGAGCCGCCGCTTGTTGTGATTGAAGTGTATGATGATGATGCAGTGGTGAGGAAAATATATTCACTATATTGTTTCTCTTCATCTTAGCAATGTCTGTCTTAAATACTTTGATGGTTTATTGCGTTCTCCAGGGTATAGAGTACCTGGGGTCGACAGTGGCTGTTCCTGTAGTCAGACTGTCAGATGAGCGGTACTCCCCTCCTCAGCTGCAGTACAGCCCTCTGTTCTGTGGCAGTCTGTCAGGAGGAGACATACTGGGAGCATTTGAACTGATTCAGGTCCGGTCTTACATCAATCAATCAATTACCTTATTTGTATAGTGCTTTTGATAATAAACATTGTGTCAAAGCACTGAACAGTATCAAATTTGGAGAATAGAGTGTTAGTAATGTATAAAGACAAGATTAAACAATCAATTTTCAGCTAAAGTCATTTATTTAGATCAGCTCAGTTTCAGTGGGATTAATATTACTATTACATCTACTAGTGCTATAAATAATAATGAGTTGTTTTTATGTTTTACTAACATTTCTAATATGTAATTGTCTATACTTATCCTGTCCCATGATCCTGTAGATCTCAAAGTCAGGAGAACACACACTTCCTGGTTTAGATGAGCCAGATGGAGGGGTTATCCCAGTACCTTCATACATTCGACCTGTGCTCTGCAAGTACAGAATTGAGGTGAACTTAACTGAACTGACTTATAGTCTGTATGTTAAATACACAAAATGGGTAACCACTTCATTACCATTCTTATGAAGGTACATTGCATTGCTCTCTAGTTTAGCTGACAGTTGTTAAAACCATTGCATTTGTGTGTTTGCAACCATTTTTCATACATTGACAGTAAAGACTTTATCTTTGTTTTCTTTTAGACTCATGGCCGTTAGTCAGTTGAGTCCCAATTCCCTTATTGTACCTACATACACAGAATTATTTTCTATTTATTGTATGTTTTTGGATTACTCTGCATAATAAGTTTTCAAAAACATGCATACAAAAGTTTGGGATCATTAAGATTTGCAATGCTTTTTAAAGAAGCTTCTTATGCTTATCAAGGCTGCACATATTTTATAAGAAATTGTCATTTTGTGAAATATTTGTTGCAATTTAAGAAGATTTTTCTGTTTGAATACACTTTAAGATATAATTTATTCATTTGAAGCAATGCTGAATTTTCAGCATCATTACTTCAGTCTTCAGTGTTTAAGTCTGCATTGTATGTATGTACTGTAGACTGCTGTTCAGAAGTTTAAGATCAGATTAATTAAGGCTGTATTTATTTGATCAAATATACAACAAAAAACAGTATTGTGATATATTTCTGCAAATTTTGATATTGTTTTTTTTTTTCTTTTTAATACACTTTCAAATATAATTTATTTTTGTGATGCAATGCTGAATATTTATCAGCCATTACTCCAGTCTTCAGTGTCATTGATTCTTCAGAAATCATTCTAATATGATAAAACTACTTTAACACAACTAAATATTGTGTTAAAACCATAGTGCTGCTTAATATTTTTTAGGACCTGTAATACTTTTTGGGGGATTTTTTAATAAATAAAATTTTAAAAGAAATGTATTAAGCATTTATTAGTTACAATATATGTTACTATTCAAAAGTTCAGTAAGGTCAGTAAATGATTAATTTCTTCTTCTTTTTTTCTTCTTTTTTGTTATTAATTAATACTTTTATTCAGCAAGGATGTGTTACATAGATATAAAAATTATAGTAAAGACTTGTTAGAAAAGATTTTGAATGAATGCTTTTTATGTTTTATTCATCAAAGAAAAAAGTATCACAGCTTCCAAAAGAAAAAAAGCGGTTTTAACAATATTTAGTTGTGTTAAAGCAGTTTTATTAGAATGATTTCTGAAGGATCAAATGACACTGAAGACTGGAGTAATGGCTCATGAATATTCAGCTTTGCATCACAAAAATAAATTATATTTAAAAGTATATTAAAATAAAAAAAACTATTGCAAATTGAAGAAATATAGGCCTGTCACAATATTACAGTTGTTTTTCTGATCAAATAAATACAGTCTTAATGTGTATGAGAGACAATAATCTGATCTTACTGATCTTAAACTTCTGAACAACAGTGTGCTTGCATACAATGCAGATTTAAATAATTCAGATTCAACTGCATCATTGCATTCTATAAACCTACTGTATTCAGGGAAATTCCTATAAATGCACCACATTTTTGCTTTTGAATTTTGACTTTTGGATTGGCTTTCATGTGTCAACTTGTGAGATCTTGTTCTGAAACCTTTGTTACTCAGAGTTTTTTCTTTTTGGTGTCAAACCACTATATTTCTAATCAAAGATCTTTTCCCAAAAGTTTTGTGACTTCTCTCTCTCTCAAATGCCATTCATTATCTGATCAGTTTTTACACGTGTATATATATATATATATATATATATATATATGTGTGTGTGTAGACAAAACTGCATGGTAGTAGCTGGACGTACAGTAATATTGTGTATAGTGTATAACCCAGGTCTCACTATTATTCGGTGTTATTACAAAATGTGTAATGAAGTGTTATATCTATTACATAACTGTATAAAATTCATCTACCATTTTGACTCTTTGACTCTTTTTAAATAAATGTGTCTGTACTATGAATGCAAGTATTGTTGAGTTTGTGTTTCTGTGCACTGTAGGTTTTGTTCTGGGGCCTCAGAGAACTGAAGAAGGTTCAGCTTTTATCTGTCGATCGGCCCCAAGTTTTTATCAAGTGCGCAGGAGGTGGTGTCAACTCTTCAGTGATACAGAGTTACAAGAAAAACCCAAATTTCACAATACTTGTGGATGCCTTTGATGTGGTAATTTAACTGCTGCAATAACAGAACAACAGTGCCCTGTACATATGTGTTTTTACACTGTTCGTGTGACTGGCTTAGTATTCAGCTGATCTCAGCATGTATGTGACCGCTGTTATCTGTCTGTAGGAACTGCCTGAAGACGAACACCTCCTTCCTCCTCTCACTATTACTGTGGTTGACTGGAGGGCCTTTGGGCGGAGCACACTCGTGGGTAGTCATATGATCAACAATCTGGCTTTATTCAAACACATCCCCCTACCCATTCAACAGCCCCAGCCTGTACCTAGAAATATAGCAGGTAACACATGTCACAGTAGTGCCAGTAAAAGCATGTACTACACTGTCACACATTTTCATTAAAAAATGTAACTCAGTCTAACCTATTCTTCTTGCATGAACAGTGCTGGTGAGTAGTTGCATGTAACTAAATTGTGCAATTTAATTTCAAAATAAATGTAGTTGTACACAATTACTTAGGAAAAAATTGTTACTTATGAAAATGTTACAAAGGATTTTTTACACACACACACATACAGATTTAACTGATTTCTTTTATAAATTTCAGTGACTGCTCTTAAAATATGAGACACAAATATATTAGGAGTTTAGGACACATTGTTATTCAATAAGCTGTTTGAGGTTATGTATATGCTTTATTCTTTTTAAGTTTAACTGTTTTTCCCAAGCCATTGTTAGATGCCAGTGCTTCTTGCCATAAACATGCAAAGATTTGATTTCTTGTCAAATGTATCCAATGTAATCAGTTGCACTTTAATAAAATTACGTTGTAGCTAGTAACTTGCAATCTGTAACCTATTACATTTTTAAAGTAAACTATTCATGTCTTGGAAAAATATCATGGGCCCAGCCTGCGATTAAATATAATCCCAGGTGGCAGGGACCTTGCATCAGCAAAATTTTGTTAGAAACATCTGTCCGTTTTTAATTAATACCTAAACCTGCTAAACAATTAATAACAAGAATTGTCTAAATCTAAGTATGGTTTGTTTTGGCCTGTAGTGGCTCAGCTGTCTCTGCAGCAGAGTGTTGTGCCACCGCCCAATGAGGAGATCGCCATTGAAATAGAGCAGGAGGAAATGATCACCTCTGCCCCTAAAACTGAGCCAGACTTCCAGGACAAGAAGGTTTGTTTTTTAAAATTGTATAAACAAACAAAATAATTGAGAAAACATCATATTAACGCCAGAATTCCCAAAGAAGCAAATAAACACACGCACACGTTATCAATCTACTATGACAGTAAAACTCTTCATCAATGGCAGGTGTCGAAGAAGAGCAAACGAAGGTCTACAAAAAGGAAGAAACGCACCACAGCTGATGAGTCTGCTGATAATGTCATTGATTGGTGGTCAAAATATTATGCATCAATGACGAAGATCCAAGTGGTAAGCTTCCACCAGTTTGTTAGCAGGAGTTCTTCAGGTCTTATTTGTCTTTTTTTTTTTTTTCTAACTTGTTGTTTTGTACCACAACTTGTAGGCAAAGCAAAAAGAAAACAATCCATTTCCGCTGCTCTTTGAAAACAGTAAGTGATATCTGAGTTTATTCCAGAATCAGTTTTCTTCTCTAGATCATTCGGCTTTAGTCAAACATGATCACTGTATGATGTATTTCAGTAACTCCTCTGGAGAACATTATTTCAGAAGGATTGATCAGTCTGGGTAAGAATGACTTGGAGACTGTCTGTTGAATGGCTTTCTTTCTTTGTCACGGTCAACAGGATAGCAAAATGTTTGTATGCAAACCCTGTGCGTTTGAATGGAATTAAATTGTCTATACAATCATATTCAGTAAATGGTGCAAACAAAAGGTCATACAACATTTTGCAATCCCGGTGAACCCAGATCTGCACCTCTATTTCTGAGTTTTGTGCACGTACAAAAATCTAGGGTCTGTAAGATTTTTGTAATGTTTTTGAAAGAAGTCTCTTATGCTCACAAAAGCTGCATTTGTTTGATTAGCAATACCGTTAAACCGTAATGATGTGAAATATTATAATTTACAACATTGGTCACTTTTAATGTAATTTAAAATAATAAAATAAATTATTTTATTGGAGGCAAAGCTGAATTTTCACTTTAGTGTCACATACTCCTTTGAAATAATTTTAAAATGCTGACTTGGGGCTTAAGAAACATTTTTTTAAAGTATGTTTATTAATAGAGAAATATATTATCAAATAAATTAATAAGTTCCTAATTCTATTTACATTGTGGCCTTAAATACAGAATATGGTCCCAGGGCTTATTGTTTTAGTCGCCTTAACTATTTTTTTATTTTAATAATTCATTCATTCATTTTTTGCATGTCATGTGCTGGCTCTGTACAAAAGAAGAGCATTTAACATTAAAATTCTCTCTACTGTCAATATAATGTGTCCTTGCTAAATCCAAGTGTTAATTTCTTTCAAAAACATATCTTACTGGCCCCAGATATTTGAACATTAGCATATAACAGTTTAATAATTTGCAGTGTATTAATGAATTAACTGCCTCTGGTGAGGGTTAGCAAGTCAAAAAACTACAAGTGGTTTCATGCTAATGGTAGTATGTTGGGAATTTGTCAAATGCTGGTGGAGGTGGTAAAAGATCACTAATGTGGTTCTTTAATCAAATAAAACTCATAAAAGCAGATTACCTTCAGGCATTTAGACTAGTTATTTTGATATTCTGTTTTTGTGGTTTCTTTAGCTTCAAGCGTTAAGGACAAGAAAAAGGAGGTGAATTACAAGAGCGTGATAGAACAGCCCAGACTCGCAACACTACAGGTAAAACGTGTCTTTGCAGTGCTTAGTTTACCTGCAGATATTTTCTATGCATTAATTGAGGATTTATCCATTAAATGAATGTGCAGTCTGACTTGTCAATCACTCTAGGTGTATGACAAAGAGCTGGAGGCTGAGTTTGGGCCTTTTGATGACTGGGTTAAAACCTTTGAACTCTATCGAGGAAAGGCCAATGAGGAAGAAGGCTCTGCTGATGACAGATTTGTTGGGAAGTTTAAGGTAAATTGGTTTCATATACTCTGAGGTTTTTTTAAGATGCAAGTCACAAAAGTCCTATTTACTGCTTGTGCCTTTAGGGCAGGTTTTGTCTGTACAAGCTGCCAGAAATGGATGATGGGGAGGAGGATGGATATTTGGATTCTGGGCAGTTTAAAATAAACCAGGGTATTCCTCCAAACACCGCAGTGAATGTGCTTATCCGTGTGTACGTAGTTGCAGTAAGTGCCTTTTGTATTTTGTATTCTGGCATAGTGATGCTAATTAAAGCACTTATTGGTTCATTTTTGATGGACTTCCATGGCAAAGCAAAAACACATTAAATTAAACCGGTTTCTTATTTTAAAAAATATGCTATTCTTTCCCGAGCTTATGATACAGTGAAGTTAGTAAAAACAGTGAAGAGTAAAAACTCCTTTGTGCATTTTAGGCCTTCAACCTACACCCTGCAGACCCAGATGGCAAAGCAGACCCTTACATAGTGCTGAAACTTGGGAAAACTGAGATCAAAGACAGAGACAATTACATCCCAAAGCAGCTCAACCCAGTGTTTGGAAGGTGAGCGAGCACAATAAATCAGAAATTCACTTCAAAATACTAAATGCATGTTCTCTTTGAGGTTCATTCTCTCTTTATCTTGCTCTGCTGTTTAGATCCTTTGAATTTCAAGCCACTTTTCCCAAGGAATCCCTGTTAACTATTCTCATCTATGATTATGACACTGTTGGTGGTGATGATTTGATTGGAGAAACACAGATAGATTTGGAGAACCGTTTTTACAGCAGACATCGAGCCACCTGCGGCCTTCCCACTGAGTATGCCATGTGAGTATTTACTGTAAATCATAACATTATCATCTTCTCGAGTCAGTGTCATGCCCACCTTTTGATGATATTTTGTGACCTAGTGAGGGTTATAATGCATGGAGGGACTGCATCAAGCCAACAGAACTGCTGATTAAGCTTTGCAAAGAAAACAGACTGGACAACCCTCAGTTTTCTCCAGGACGCATTTCCATTGGCAGTAAAATTTTTACAGGGAAAACTGTATTTGCTGATGAAGGTAGGTCATTCTTTTGGCATTGTTAATTAATAATTACAGGAGCAATGTAGCACAAGTGTTTGCTGCTGTTTCACAGATCAGATGGTGGAGTCGTATGAGCACCTGGCTCTAAAGGTGCTGCACAGGTGGCCTGAGATGCCCAACGGGTGTTGTAAACTTGTGCCCGAGCATATTGAAACTCGCGCACTCTACCTCAAGGACAAACCAGGAATAGACCAGGTAATGTGTGTTGTTTAGAGGTTATTGTAACCTTGTTGCAACATATAGACATAAACAATATGGGTGGACGAGTGAATGTCATTTTAATAAATGTGCATATGCATGTTTCTCAGGGTCATCTGCAGATGTGGGTGGACATTTTTCCAATGGATATGCCGCATCCTGGCCCTCCTGTGGATATTTCGCCTCGCAAACCTAAAGGGTAAGGTGAAGATTCGCAAAACCATCATATTAGGTTGTTCTGGAAATGCAACGCTTGCCATCTAATGTTTTTTTTTTTTTTAAAGGTATGAGCTGAGGATCATTATCTGGAACACTGAAGATGTAATACTGGAGGATACCAACTTCATAACAGGACAGCAGTCAAGTGACATTTACGTCAAAGGGTAAGTGAATCAACAAACATTCTTTAGTAGGGCAATTGTGGATGGATGGATGGATAGGGAGTTGGACTTGTAACCCAGAGATCACGGGTTCGAGTCCCAGGTCCGGCAGGGATTGTGGGTGGGGGGAGTGATTTCCCAGCGCTCTCTCCACCTTCAATAACACGACTGAGGTGAGACTCTTGAGCAACTGCTCCGGGTGTGTGTTCACGGTGTGTGTGGTTGTTCGCTTCTCACTGCTGTGTGTGTGCACTTGGATGGGTTAAATGCAGAGCACAAATTCCTAGTGTGGGAAACCATAACTGGCCACATGTCACTTCCTTTCCTTTCCTGAAAAAGTTCCACAAAGGGGATGGTTCACTCCAAAAAATATTAAAATGGAAAACAGTTATTTTAAATTGTAATAATGTTTCACAATACTGCTGCTTAGTCTATTTTTGAGCAAATACATGCAGTTTTTAGAGCATGAAATTTAAAAAATCTTTTAAATTGCGAAATAGAAATTGCACAAGGAGACGTTTTCTGAAAAAGAATGCTGTTTAAAATTCTTGCCAAAGAACATCAGTTAACAGTAAATTTTGATGAATTTCATGCTTCTTTTCCAGGTGGTTAAAGGGGCTTGAAGATGACAGCCAGGAAACTGATGTCCATTACAATTCTCTGACTGGGGAAGGTAACTTCAACTGGCGCTTTGTGTTCCCCTTTAACTACCTGCCGGCTGAGAAAGTGGTGGTGGTACAAAAGCGAGAAAGCATCCTCTCTCTGGACAAAACTGAACAAAAGGTCCCAGCAGTCCTTGTTATGCAGGTGTGGGACTTTGAGAGGCTTTCTTCTGATGACTTCCTGGGTAATTATCACTTTTGCTTAACATGCTTACATTTACACCTGTTTTTACATGTATCACATCCTCCCTAGAACTGCTCTGTTGTCACTCCTGATACGATTTGTGCTGTATACAGCTGTAGCAAAAAGAAATGCAATTATTCCTATGAAAATCGGCTAAAATATTTTAATCTTAATACTTCATGATAATTATTTTTATGTGTCCATAGGCTCAGTGGAGTTGGACCTGCATGGGTTTCCACGTGGAGCTAAAACAGCTAAAGTTTGTAAGATGGAAATGCTGACAGAATCCACTGAGAACATCTCTATCTTCCAACAAAAACGTTCCAAAGGCTGGTGGCCCTTCATTAAAGCTGGAGAACTCACAGTGTGTGAATTGAATTATTACACAGGGGGAAAAAAATTTACCGCTCAATAGCACATTTGCAAAAATCAACGATCAAAACCCAACCTTTTACTAATTAATTCTAAATGTAATTAACTTAAAAGTAGCATTTAAACTGTTTTCCTTCTGTAGGGGAAGGTGGAAGCAGAGTTTCATCTGGTAACAGCTGAAGAAGCAGAGAAAAATCCAGTGGGACGTGCACGCAAGGAGCCAGAACCTCTAGAGAAGCCAAAGTAATATGATTAATACACCTACACCTATGTTACACTACCAGTCAAAACTTTAGCAAGAAGCATTATAGAAATTAATACTTCAGCAAGGATTCTCTAGATAGATCAAAAGTGATAATAAAGACATGTATAATGTTCTCTTCAATGTAATAAATTCTCTTCTGTTTTCAACATAATAATAATAATAAATGGTTCTGAGCAGCAAATCAGAATATTAGAATGATTTCTGAAAGATCATGTGACTGTAGTAATGTTCACAAGAACAATTTACATTTTAAAATATACTGAAATAAAAAAAAAATAATATTTCAAAATGTTACTGTTTTTGCTGTACTTTTGGATCAAATAAGTGCAAACTTGGGGGGACTTCTTTAAAAGCATAAAAAAACCTTTTGACTGGCAGTGTATATGTTTAAGTTTTTCCATGTGAATTATTTCTAATATGAAGCTTTAACTTTTCTCTAGTCGCCCAGACACTTCCTTCTCCTGGTTTATGAACCCTTTCAAGTGCTTCTTTCACCTGATCTGGGGGAACTACAAGAAATACATCATTGCCGGTCTGGTGCTGCTGATTGTGACCTTGTTCCTGGTTCTTATCTTCTACACCCTACCAGGGGCTATCAGTAGTAAGATAGTCAATGGGTAATCAAACGCCCTGATTAAGTAACTGAAAAACCAATGGAAACATATTTAACTTGTTAGTGTTGTAAGCACATATTTACAGTAAATGCTTGCTCTGCAGGCAGAACAAAAATAACTTTGTTGATTTTAGGATCTTTTATTTAATGTACACCAACAAATGTAATACTACACACAACATTACATGTTTATTCATCTTCAAAAAGCATAAAACACTGAACATAGCACATGAAAACTGTAGAAAACAAATGTTTATTAATCACATCCCACCTACTGTAAACCGTTGGACTTTGTTCTACTGTAGAGCTTTCAAACTTGATTGATGATTACGAAGTGACTTTAAGACAGCAATAACTCCAAAATTATCATTTGTGTAAATGCAGTGACATAAAACAAGCGACCACAACCCCAATGTGTCCATGTAAATTTGTGATTGTTGCAAAGGGTTCAAATAACTTTTATTCGTAGTCTTTGTGAAATATTGTGTATCTAAACATTTATCTAAAAAATTAAGTGTTTTATTCTCAGCTGATTTGAAATTTAATTGAAATGTCACACTAACTGTAGCATGGGTAATACTTTATGAAGTCAGAAATGTAGCTTTATGAAGATCTAATCGAAAGACGATAATTAGTCTGAAATGTTAATGTAGTGTTTCGGTTATTGATCCGTAAAGCTCAGGCTCCTGTATTATGGAAGAAACTGTCACAATAACAAATGTGCACTGTCACTGTGGTTTTAAAAAACAAAAAACAAACCTAAAATCTGTAAATGAATCAATAACCAAAACTGATACGGCTCTTGGTTTACAGATTTCCCCATGACACAGTAACTCTACTCGTGAGCATTTTATCAGAAAAATATTCCATACCTTTTCATACCAAAACATACCATTACATCAGCCATCAAAACTGAGACTAATTTCCTGAAACTATAAACAGCATTCACCGGTTTTTCTGTTGAACCACATTTGCATGCTGAAAATCGAACGCACGCATCAGCTTACACAGCAATTTTGCAATGTGTGCGCATTTAGAAAGCAATGGCATTCAAATGTTTTTGATCAATTAATGTCAGTATTGTTATTGCCAAGAATACAACTGAAATCTTAAGGCTACACGAATTCATGTGAAGGTAAATTGTAACGAATAAACCAAATTAGTATTTCAAACCCCCCTGAAATGCAGTCATACATACAGATGAAAAAACATTTCAAGCACATGAGCTAACATAACCAGGGCACTCAGTCATACTACCTCTGTTTTCTAGGACAAATATCAGTTTCCGCTGTGTGGTTCTTCACTGATGAACACAATATTTTCGTTCCATGTTATTCAGCTCAGTTGAGTTTAGAAAAATTTGACGGTGCAATTTAAGTTGTTTAATGTTACCAAATAACCAAACAGATTCATTATAATCAATTGGCGAAGGTCAAAGTGAACATTGATGTGTTTTTGAATAGTTTTTACACCGATCAGTGTAAGTTTATATTAAAACTGCTTAACTTTGTGAAATATCACTTTGTTAAACATTAACATGACAACCCAGAGCGCTATTACTGCATCATTGATACGTTGATCTCGGCGCAGTGGTTCTGAGCTGTGATAGCGCTGAGGGTCCAGGCGGCATCAGGCCCTCATTAATGCTGCGTGCCGCAGCTGACTGCGTAGGATTGGGCCCCAGCTGCAGCAGCAGGTTGTAAGTGCCAGCCTCGGACAGTCCCCTTCTCATTCCGAGCCCGCCGCGCTGCGCCATCGCTCCTCCTCGCCTGCGGGTGGAGATCAGGCCGCCGCGCTGGGCGGGTGAACTCTGCACGGGAGCGCCACTAAACTGCGCGGCCTGCGAGGCCATCAGGCAGGCTTGTAATTTGCGTTTGGCTCGCCAGCGGGCCACTCGAAGACGAGTCTTTTCCCTTCGTTCCCTTACCAAGTCTGCAAGCAGAGCCTGCGGTAGAGTCTGCTCCAGCTCACGCCGTCGGTTTGTACTACGGCCTCGGTTCGTGCTGCGGCCTCTCAGAGTCCGGCTGCGTTTGTACTCTTCATACAGATTCAGGTCCTTACGTCTCGGACGCACCTGCTTTTGGACCCCTGCCACTGACAGCTGAGAGTCGTCATCTATACGCGGAGAAATTACATATATTAGTATTTCATATTTTATCCAAACATTGAGCCATTTTACATAAGTAGAAAGTAATGGTTAATTAAAACCATACAAAATAAACTGAAATTAATTTTTTTTTTTATTGCAGCTAGCGGCCAAAGCAAAATGGCACTTTCATTTATATTTATGTACGTATTTTGTATGTATTATATAAACATAGTTCAAAAAGAAAATGTAAACTTTTAAATAAAATATAAAAAATATATATATATTATGTAGCTTAGCTTGACACACAAGTGTTCAAATATTTGAGCCAGACTCACCAAAGCCAATCTTAAAACTACTATTCCAAGAAAGACAATGTAAAGCAGCTAGACTGAAACTGCTGTAAACATTGATATATGCACACACTGAACTATTACAGGAGCCTTCATTTATTTTAATTTAGTTTACTCCTAATGCAGTGTCACATGCCAAGACACAGGGAGGCACAAAAGATCACTCTAAAGCTTTTTGTATAAAAACTCTGTACTGGCAGACCAGTTGCGATACAGTTCATGACGCAGCTCTAACATGTGAAAACATGGTTTCTAACGTTATACATGTCAGCTTTTTCCTCTCCTCAACTGTTTTGGCTGCTTACTGAAACATCACATCCTGTCGGTTTCCTGATAATCTTGGATATCTTCTTATCAATGTTTGCTGAGCAAGTTTCATTTGCACTATAGCCAAGATATCTCGATGTTTATAATGCATTCGATTATTACACTGTAACCTAATGTAACTTATAACTTTTTCATATTTTCTGACATCATATTAATTTAAGGATTACATATAATATTTGTACTTTTCACACTTCAGAACAATGTAAAAGTAAAAGGGCGGTTAAAATAATTTCCAAAAGAACTGGCATTTTAAAATTCATATTAAAATGTACAGTTAAGGTATAGATTTATATGTACACTTTATATATTAATATCTAGTTTCTAAGGTAATATTACGCACAAAAACTATATAAACAGGAACGGATGAGGTGGGGAATAAGTATTTGCTTAAATGCTCTTTATTTTTGCCTTTTTGCCACCTTGGGCCCAGAGTACCAATAGCTATTTTATGTTGTCCTTTGTTAAAAAAAGAAAAGGAAAAAAACTGGGGAAAAAAAAAACCTGACAGAAACCATGGACATTAATAAACCTAATGCCAACTACTCTAAATCATTTCAACTTCTGAACAACAGATCGATTATTAAATTATTTATTTAACAGTATGTAATACAGTCGTTCTTTGTACAAGCATTACATTTATAAAACAAAATATACATTTTTACAACAGATTAGGAGGATGTTCTTCCTGGAGCCAAGCGCAGGTAATCTTTGATACACTTTTCTGCCTCTGCTTCTGTGGGACTCAGAAGAACAGTGTTCCTCATAGCTGCAGCTGTGTGTTGAAAAGATCAAATTACGTGTTTGCCAAGATGACCTTTATTGATAACCCCCCCCCAAAAAACATTTAATTTATTACTGAACTTAGCATTACTAAGGCAGGCCTCACTCTCCAAAAGTGTGCAACAAAACGTGTGACTGTGACTATATCACAGTCAAACTTTTATCCATAAAAGTATTTTATTAACATACCTATTATTAGTGCGCCTATATTTGTTTTTCTTATGCCTCGCTTGTCCCCCCGTCCACACCAGTTGAGCTGTTTGGCCACATTGGAAGCAAAAACTTTGGTGCAAATTCTCCATATGGTCTTTTTCATAGTTTGACCTCCACTGACAGACAATCTGTTAACCTAAAACAGAAATTAAATATAGATGAGTAGAAGTTCTCCAAAAAAAATAATTTTGGTAATTTCTTTAGTTGCATAAATATAACAAATCTTACAAATTTTTGCATTGTGCCTCTATCCATAAGTCTTTGCTCCAAATGGTCAAGATCCTCCATAGACATCAGAGGAAAGACACAATCCTCTTCTTCATCCTCTATATGCAGTGGAGGCACAAAGTGCTTGTTCCCCACAAGACACTGAACCAGTGCAGTCAGGTGATTGATTTTCCAGTCCATTTCTCCCTGTGACTCAAGAATAGCCCTCTCTACAGCTGCAATACCACAAATGATTTAGCTGGAAACTTTCACTTGTAAAATAGTTATCATTCAAAAATGCATTGACTGAAAAAAATGATAAAACTTACCTGTACATTGATTATTTTCACAACTCTCGGGACTTGCATCCGACATAGCTGTAAAAAGAAATGTACAAACATTAAAACTTTAGGTCTGTTAACAGTAATATACAAAAAAAGCATAAAACAAACATGAAGCAATATCATGGTCTGATTTCCAACTCAAACCCCCCAACAAAAGGAAATGTTTCCAATGTGTTTTCTTTTTATTCAAACAATCTCACTATGCATTAATAAAGGCATTTTTGTAAACAAAGAAAACTAAATCTGTTAAGTTGCCCCAGCATAGAAATCATACGCAGTCATTTTAAACAAATATAGTAAAGCACTAGCTAGAAAAATGCACTATTTCTTAACGTATTAGATTTAGGTTGAAGTTGTGTTCCCATGTATTTCAACCCTGTTGCCATCGTAACTCTTAAATTAAAATTTTCTTAGATGTGCTCAAAATCAGATTCTGTCTATATTGCAACATCACCTGTTCATGAAGTGAACTCTGCAAAGACATGTCTTTCATATGTTTCTCAGTAGGGACAACTTTATTATTTCAACCCTGTTATCGTTTTGTACAGTCAACAACTGATGCTTGAAAACTGAGTATAATTATTCTAACAACACTCTAGTTTCAAGACCTTTATCGTTCTACCTGTGTAACTGTCAACCCTGTTACAGTCAACCCTGTTACCTTCACAACAATTTTCCCAAACCTCGATCATTATACCCTTGAAACAATATATCAATGTGAAATTAAAACACTCTTTTCCCTGAAATAATGTTTACAATGTACAGAGATTTACTAGAATGAAACAATGGAAATTAAGTTGTTTTAAAACCATGACTGTGAGTGTTAAGTTTAAAGTTTGAATAAAGCGGCTAGACTCACCTTATCATGTTGATGGATTTCTCTTGTGATCCTCATCATGGAATGGCTGGCGATGTGTAAAAATCATGAGCAGCCATGTAGTGGGAAAAATGTGTTGGTTTCTTCAAATACAATTATTATTAATTCTGGCAAAATCTGTCTTTGAAAATCGAACATTAATTTCGAAAGTATCACAAATCTCACTGTGCTCAGAAAGATTTTCAGCTGGTGTCGTAAAAAGTTAAAATTTAATTTTTCAACTTTTTTTTTTTTTATGATTGTTTGAATGCTCATTATTTCATTAATGTTTTTGCTGACCTAAGGAATATTTTCCCACCTCAGGCTAATTCCCACCTCAGGTTACATTTATTTCATGTTATATATTAGAATATTTATTAAAAATGTTTCAGGATAACTCATAACTCAGTATCCTACAGACATATTCAGTAAAGCCAGGCATAACATTGTAATTTACGATTACCTCGGGTACAGTAAACTAAATACACAGAATATTACAAAAACACAGTGATGGAAGTAACAGGGTTGAATGCAATTCAACAGGGTTGAAAATGATAACAGGGTTGAAGTGGCTATTGTTGGTGAAATATACATGAATTGATTCAATCATTCATATATTTATTTATTTAAATATTAACAAATCATTTACACAGTAACTAATAGTATAATACATAAAATACAGTGTAACATATTCATTAAGAACAACTCACAAATCTCAGCCCTCTCTCTGAAATACTGTTCAGCTCATTGACTTGGTCACAAGTTATCAGGTGGAGCCTCAGTGTTAATGGACTCAAGTGCCTCTTGAATGCTTTTAAGGCTATTCTGGCCTCTATAAGGGCCCAGGTGAGTTTCCATGCACCTGGGACATCCTGACCCTGACTTATCAGTCTGTCATCCTCTTCAGGGTTGCAGCAACACCATCAGACTGGGTTCTGGATTGTCTGAAGGGGTAGCAATTATTTTGAAAAACCTCCTCTTCTGTCGATCTTTGGCCTCTCTCCACTGCTTGCGCCTCCATCTCTGAGCCTTCTCACACAGGTCACCAATTCTCTTCTTTTTCCCTGTCTCAACATCTCTTCTCCACCTCTCTCGCTCACTCCTGAGGTACTTTTCCCTGCGTGCCGGATCAGCATCCCTTCTCGCCCTGTACTCTCTCTGTTTTTCAGCAGCTGATTTTGCCATTACTGTGTCTGAAAAAGGAATCCAATATGAAGACTTGCTCAGCTTCTCCATACTCCAAATGAACAGATGCTTTCAAAACTCAGCATCACTTGATCACATGTATGAATTCATCATATGTGCAAGTTGAATTACATTTCTTAAGGTCGTTTCATATGACACTTTTATAAGTAATGACAATGCTATTTTACAAAAATGTAGATATTAGGACCTTTTCCACCCTGTAATGACCATAATTCTGAATTACACTTAAGACATGTTTCAGGTTCAAACTGCAGTGTCACAGCATTGAGCTTTGAAATGTTTATCAAAAAGAGTTCATGAATTTCTCATTGATGCTTGTCTCTGCAGAAACTGCCTTCAGAAAGTGACTTTTGTAACACATCCATGGCAAGCTTTGATAGTAAAACCATGACCACCAGTGAAGATAACCATGCTTTCCATTTCTGGTAACATCAGTTCTTTCTACAGTGGTAAACAGCTGCTGTTAGTGTTTACAGACCTCCGTTTAGTCTCACATACTATTGTAAAAAGAGGTCTGTGTCAAAACAGAAATCTGCCTCTAACCACACTCTCAGGTTACCTCTTAGTTAAATGAAAGTGGCAAAACACATTTTTCTCAGAAAATATTGTTGAATAGATCTCTGATACTACTTTATGGTATTTGTGTCACAAAGAAACAACCATACATTTTTCACAACACGAGGTGAGTACATTTCTGTTTTTCAGTGAAGTGCTTTTAGAGAACTGCTAGTGAAAATCTTATTTTTGAAAACACTAATACAAACACGAATTAGCACATTGTCTGACCATCTTTTTCTGAGGTGGAAATCTTTTTTCTAGGTGGATGTACTTTTGGTTTTTCATTACTGACGTAATTCCTGTAAGCGGGGTTTGCTTCATGTAAACAGACCCTTTGCACTCTCCTATTGTACATTTTGTATGTTTATACAAAATTTTATATTAACTTTAAATTTTAATACTTGCAAAATTTTACAGGTTAATTGCAGTTTCACTAGCTTTTACATAAAAGCAATCAAGACAAAGCTTTCATAATTTTAAATCACTCGATCATTCTGAAGTCTTTTTTTGGTGCACGTCCACTCATGTCATTTATTTTTAATTTTTTTGGAAAATCAGATCAAAACCTTGTTTCTTTTAATCTAAGGATTTTGAAAAACAAGCGGTTTAAAAAACCAGTTATTATTATTCCCTTGTCCACGTATTTTAACATTTTTTATGCTTTAGTTTGTACACCATATGCATGTTTTTGGATTCAACAGCATGATGAAAGGCATTACTATCTACATTAATATTTCCAAAAAAAAACAATGCAGAAATGTTCAATTTTATACTTACAGGTAGATGGGTCCACACCGATGAATGCTGGGATTGCAAGGTCTGCTGAAGTGCTTGGACTCTGAAGAGCTTGAAATGATGCGGGTAGATCCAGAGAGACCCCGAGCTCTGGTTCTCCCACTGGCTGGTGCAGATCAGCGTTGGAATATTCAAATCTAGGTATGCTGCCAGCTTCTGCGGGTTCATCCTTCACACAGACTATTTCAACCTCCGCCTCCTCCTGTTTGATTTTAAGTGATGGTGTTCCAAAGGTCACTGTGCTTGTCGTTTGGGATGACACACTTTCATCTGCCATTATGGGTGCAGAGAGGATGCTGCTGTCCGCCATGTCTGTGTGTCCAGTCTCCACAGAGGCGAGAGGGTTCTGACCCCAGATCGGATCACTGGTCTCGGACAGAAGCGCCTGACTGTCCACCAGATGAGAGCTTGGGTTCTCCACTGCAGAAACAACAAAGTCACTTTCTGTTGAGTTTAGGGAAAACATTAGGAAGGTGACATTATTTTTGGTGCAGAACAAAGTGGAATAACTATTAATTAGTATTAGCAAAAATTTTGGGTTATACTTTATTTTAAGGTGTTTTTTTAACAGTGCAATTATACATTTAAGTGCTGAGTAATATTAATTAAATGCATTTACGTACTATATGCTTTGTGTTAGTATTAGGGTTTGGCTGAAGGTTACTTGTGTATAATTAATGCATTGTAGGAACAGGTTGTGATCTGCCATCCTGCTTTACAATTTTACAGAAATTGTCATGATAATAAGCATTTCTGTAAAATGTATTAATGTTAATGCATATGATTTTTGCCATCATAAGACAACTCTGCTTTAGATATCATATTGGTCTACCACCAAGTATATATTTTAAGCCATCTACTAATAATGGAATGTTTTGGTCATTCCTGTTACGCAGTATATATTTTTTATGTTTTAACTTTTAAAAAAGGAATATCATTTATAATACCATTGTATTGTATTGTGGAGCTTATAAAAGGGTTGGCTTCATGTAAAGAGTGCCCTTTAGTGCTCATGTGGTTATTTATTGATTGTGCATTTTTGTGATATGTCTTGTGGTATGGAGATGGAAATGTTTAGTCAGGATGTCATACTGTAGTCCACAGTTAAAGAAATTATAATATGACAGTCACAACAGTGACTGAACATTAACAGAGTGGAACATAACAGGATGGAAAACAGCTAAAGCTCAGTGAAGCATTGACAGCCAAGCTTACATGCATTTCCCAATTTCTGTAATTTTTAAAAATATAATTCAGTGTTTAGAGACAAACCGACTAATACAACAAAACATAACTAAAGACATCTAATCAATTGTTAATGCTAATACCTAGCCTGAGATGTTCCTACAAAAGTTGTAACATCCCACTAAATATGATAACAGGGTGGAAATTGACTACTAAATAATAAAATCATAATGAACACACACACACACATACATATATATATATATATGTATGTATGTGTGTGTGTATTCATTCATTATGATTTATATATGGAATCTTTCTTAAGCAACATGTTTTTATACTAGGGGCAAGATACAATCACAAAACTAACTGATTAAATTTACAGGCGTTTCATACCTTTATGAACTGAAGATCCAGGGGTCTCTTCCATATGGACTTCAGCAATGTGATTCTCACTTCTTAATGTTTCTTTGGACATGAGCATCTGCTGTCTTACCCATGAGGGTCCAGCTACAGGGGCTGGCTCTGAGACTCTAGGTCTGGGACATGGGTTTGGGGAATTGCACGTCGGCGCTCTTCTGCAGTACATCCCCGTAGATGTTGTCGCCATGTCTCCATCTCCCTGATACAGTCTATGGTTGGGGTCTTTAGCAGACAGCACGTTGATATACTTGCGCATAGTTTTCATCTGACAGCGGGACGTCTCCAACATCCTCCTGATGTTCTCATTCTCCTTCTCTTTAGCTGTCATCTCCCGTTTGATCTCCTCAAATTTGAGTCCAACCACCCGGATCATCTCTCCTAACACGGTCTCTACCGCGACGTTCACGGCTTTCTCAATAACAGCGCCCATCTGGCCCCGCATCAGAGAGATGGTCAAATTCACATCCATGCTGAGGGGCCAAAAGCACACGTGCGATCTAAAAAGCTTTATATGACCGATCGATATTCGAGTATATTTGTGCGAAACGTACGTTTTTCAGATAAAAGCTCAGGCACCGTCCGCCATTGGCCGTGCAGTGACAACAGTGAAACGGAGCAGGAATCACATCCGGTTCAGCGGGAGCGTTAACTCTCTGTAGGAAGCATATAGTATGCTGCTTCAATAAAAACATTAGTGTTGTTACAATAAGTTTTATGTGCATGTAAATCTCCAGGAAAATATCTGAATGGATTTTGAAGAATAAAGAGGCAGAAACACAAAAGTTTTATTTTGTCAAAAAAAAAAAAAAATCACTATCTGATTAAATATGTACATGTTTAAATAGAGTGGATGTGGTTTGAGGTTTAATGATATTGTAAGTCCGTGAAAACAACAAACTGCTTGGTTCATATGCTTCTGCATGATGCGGAAATTATGCATTAAATATGTAAGGGATAGGAAAGCGTGGGCCTAGCTTAAATGTTGTCGTCTTTGGGCTGAGTTTGTTCCACTGAGTGTTTACCAGTACCATCAAAATGTAGTTGTACCGTTACTCTGTTTGTAAGTGTAATGCGATAGGCCTATTTGTTGACATTATACACATTTTCAGAGAGATGATGTCATGAATTATGAGCGGACATGGCTTATATTGTGACTTTGCGTGCATTTGTGAATAGTTCAGAAAAGATCTTTCTATGTATGTTTAAAACAAACTAGCAAACACAAATGATTTACAGTTACAGTGTTTATGATACTGTGTTGGTGCACTCGTGGTCACTGGTTGTTAATGTCCTTCCTAAATCGATAATATGACCAAGCCATTCACATCTATATATGCGTAGCCTACCACATTTATGAGATGTTATCTTTTTCTTTATTTACTTCACCATTCAGGGCTGTGCAGTCGGGCATATATGTCGCACGTGCCATGAACAAATGACGCGCGCGCATACTTTGAAACAGCGCCTTAAGTTTACTCATCTTATAAGTTGTGTTTCGCATCTGGTCTTAAAGGGACAGCACTAAACATGCAACCGGCTGTTATTAAAGGGAAAAATACATTTTTATTTACTCAGTCACAGTCAGAATTTCTTTCTTGTGCTGAACACAAAAGAGGATTTTTTGGAAAATGTGGGTAACACATTGACTTTGACAGAAGGGGAAAAATCACTATGGAAGTTGACCAGCAATTGTTTGGTTGTAATCTAATGCATTTCTAAGAAAAAAGATAAAATAATGAAAAAGATTTTTATTTTTGTCCAATTTGGCCTAAAGCATCTGTTCTTCTGTTTGCTGTTATTTTTAATTTTATTCCTTGAAAGACTTTTATTTATTTACATGCAATAGGCAGTATTGTTCAGGCAACATGCAAAATAGTAATATGACAAAGAACCATGATAAAACCGTGATATTCCTGAATAAAATGGTGCTATGATATTTTTTGCCATAGCGCACCCTTAACTTGCGCTACAGCTGTTTGGCCTGTGCTACAAAACTTTCAACTTCTGTAGCACCAGTGCTGTGTGCAAAAAAAGTTAACGTACAGCCCTGCATATAATCAGCATTCAATATAGTCTCTGTTTTATAGATTTATTGTCATAAAGAAATATTATAATTTTTATGGGGAGAAAAAGCACTGAACAAAACAAATGTTATCATTAATTATTGGTCCATGGGATCAAAATGATAATTAAAAATGCTCAAGCTAGGTACATTACATTTAGCTTGATACAGTAAATAGCTACAATTCAGCTTACAATTCAGAGACACCAGATGAAACCATCTGATGCAGTGAACATCAAGACGGGGCTCACTTATGCCACTAGAAATGGGTTCAGGCAAGATGAGAGTTGTGGTTCAAATCTCTGTGGGATCCTCCCTGTTTTTGCACCTTACGCATGTCCTCATATTCGGTGTTCTCTAGAATACGCTGGTTTATATTCCTCTGAAACAATAAAATCATTTGTATTTGAAATACTGCTGTACCAGACATTCACTGACAATGCAGAATTGGCACAAAAGAGCAAAGAACTTACCTGCATTGGGACATATGTCAGTGTATCAGAAGACTCAGCTTTTGTGGTCTGGAGAGGAAGTCAAAGGAGCACAATATATAAATACATATGAGCTCAACTGCAGGATATCAATGTACAGTAATTGTGGTAGACTTAGAGTAATCTAACCTATTTGATACCTATGTTACACTGTGATTCCATTCAGCTTTATCTATACTTTAAGAATTAAAAACAACAACAAAAAAGGTCAAAAGAATATTCACTGAAAATACACCGACCCTGCTTTTTCATCAGAACAGATTTGGAGAAATGTTGCATTAAATAATTCATTTACCGATGAATCCTCTGCAGTGAATAGGTGCTTTATTTTGTTTATGTTTATTGCATTTCTGTTTTTATCAGCTGTAAGGACTTTTATTGTGATGGAACCCATTCACTGCAGAGCATCCATTGGTGAGCATGTGATATAATGCTAAATTTCTCCAGATCCGTTCTGATGAAAAACAAACTTATTTACGCACATCTTGGATGCAACTCATTTACATTTTGGGGTTAACTACTTAAAATGTTTTTGAAGATACTAAGTAAAGCTGACAGTTTTATTAAACCCCAATAAATAGCAGATGCTAATGCTAAGAAGTAGCGCTTGCACATAAAAATCAGGGGGGGAAACAGTATGGAAAGCGCAAAACAGCATTAAGTGGTGATGGTTTCATAAAGGCAGTAAGGTCTTATAAACAGTGCTGTGATGTGGATATAGTCAATCTGTTGTACATAATAACAGCACTGTGACTGCAGTATACTCAAAATATAGCACTGCCTCTCCATCTTGATCAAATAAACCAATATAACAAGATATGTAGACAGACATACTGATAAGATACTGTGCAAGTGGTGAAGACAGTAAAAAACATCACAAACATGAAATAAACCAAAGGTTTTACCCTCAGTCTGATGTAGAACACAGTGATAGTCATGCTGTAGACAGTTATCACTATCATTATCACTCCGCAGAATAATAGGGCATACATTTCTTCAGGTGTGTGACTTTTTACAGGTGTGCAGGTCTTGTAGTCTGTTTCATTAGAGATTTGACCATTGACCATATTTGGTGGAGGGAGAGACTGATTGCAACCTTAGAAAATGAATAAAGATTCAAACGAAATCTGAAATATCCCACATTCCTTGAATGCATTTCTGGGCATATAAAACTGATATACACTGGGTGAGCTTACCTCGGAAAAGCTTAATTTCCGGTCCATTGAATGATTCGACTGGAAATGGTTTAATTCTTAACATCTCACATGAAAAATAATTTTTGTGTAAGTCCTCAGGGTTCATTAAGGTGAACGTGAATTTGTTTTCCTCATGCTGCCATTTACAGTTTTTTTTCTTCTCGTCCTGTACTTGGTTTTTGTTATAAACCTCACAAACATATTGATCATTCATTTTCAACTTAGCTTCCAGTTGACCCTCTACCTTTTCAAGAAACATGCATGTGACACTGACAGAGTTGTCTTCATTGAATGTGTGGTTGAGCGGTGCACTCACTTTAAAACTGCAAACTGAAGAAACAGAAGAAAATCAGTTCAGTTCATTTACAGATCAAATGTTTTATATTTCAGTTGTACAGTTTAACGTCGACCCTATTGCTATGCACACAGTTGTGTATACTTTCCTGAATGTATACATACTGTAATATACGTATAATCTGCTAACCCCCGGTTTCATAGACAAGGTTTAGACTAGTCCCAGACTAATCTGCATGTTTGAGCTGTCTCGGATGAAAATATCTTGCTCTGACATATCTTAAAACATGTCAGTGTCATTGTTCTGTGTTAAGATGCACACCTGTAATATTTTCGTATAAGGCAATTTTGTAAAAGTAGCTTAAATATCATAATTTAACCAATGCCTAGTCCTGGCTTAAGCTAAGCCCCGTTTGTGAAACCGGGCCTAAATTTAATAAACATAAGACATGCGCATTAAGTTCTTTCTTGCGGTTTATTATGACACATTTAGTACTTTTGAATGGTAATTTAATTAGCTCATTCTCATTCACACCATTACAGTTGTACACAACAATGTAAATAAATTAATATTCTGTTATATTTATATATAACTGTTTCCCGGAAACCAGAATATTTGTTTAATCTGGTTTTGGGAATAGGCACCTTTATTGTAATACACTTATTTTTTAACTGCTGACTTAAACAAACATTAATCTAAATTTACCATAAAAATGACCAGTTAAAACTAATCTTCTTTTACTTTCATAAGATGGTCAAAATTTGTGTCTGTATCTGTTTTAATCGGCGTGTTTGGTGTAAATGTACACAGACCAGTAACTGACAACAGTATTAAAAAGGTTAGCCTCTTACCATTGTGAAGTATGAAACAAAAGCTGAACGTGAGCAGAGTGAACGTGTCAGGCATGTTAACGTATCCGCGTCAGATTGACAGTGTGATGCTGGGCCGAAGCTCATCGGTTTGTTGTTGTTGGAGTGAGAAAACACAGGAAGTATGTGGGTGGGATGATTAATATCATCCTCAGACATCATATTTGTTGAAGTGAGAAATCGATTTAGCGATAGGAGAAGACGGCAACGTTTAACACACTTGCTTGACAATCCATTTTTATTGTGGTGTGAATCATAATGTGTGATACAATTTGAGTTTTAACCTCTTTTCTTAAGGTGTCCCAGCTGAGGCATGTGTCTGATGGTGAGGATGTGAGTGGGCAGCTTTCTTGTAACACGAAGTTGTTGAAAGGAAAATGTTTGATGCACAGCTATGTTAGGAAAAACCCGTATCCTACTAAATGAGCAATAAAGTAATTCTGATCCACTTATGCATATGCAGTTTAGTTTCAAAAGAATAATACAGCCATATACATTATTCTCATTTTGTTCACAATAGTAAAATTACGGGTGATGGGGGTTTCGGATAAGTCGACATTTATGTACATGATTTATATATCATGTTTTATTTTCTTCATCACCACTCAGGCACATAAATGAAAGAGCGACGATTAAAGGTTAAGTTAACCTGTCCTAGTTGTAGCAGTTGTTTGTGATTCAGACGTATACACTGTAAACCAGGCACTTTTCAGTTCCACATCCTGTTACAAATATGAAAGCACAGCAAGTTAGCAGGTATTATCGTGTCCTGTTTTTGTGATGATAGCTGTGGTCCGCAAGACAAAAACATTTGTGATGACTTTTTTTTTTTCTTCTTTATGTTGTGGTTTTAGGAGAGATTTATACTGATGGATGACAAAAGTTTGACTTGTTTTTGCTGATAAGGAGTCATTATGATCTGTTGCATTATTTGACTCCATTATAAGACTATAAGAGGATGGTCAATGCAGATTTTTGTGATGTAAAAAATAAATCTCATTCCCCAATACAAATAACAACCAAATACAAGACTTATAAGTCTGACCTAGTTTTATGTTCATACTAGTTAACTAAAATTTGGTCAAAGCATAGTCTTTTCCATGATAAGTGTCATATCATGTCATGAAGTAAAGAATGTGACTGTTAATTCGAGTAGCAAAACTGACTCATTATAACAGGGTAACCGGATAATTGTAGGTTTTTCTGTTTTTTTTTTTAAGTTGCTGTTACATGAATTTAGTTGGTTTCAATGACACATTAAAGGTGGAAAATATCAGTTAAAAGATCAGAGGTATGTCAACATTTTATAGTAACTGTATAGACCAATTAAGTGTTTGTAAACAGTGATGACGTTTTGTGGGCGGAGCCGAGCTGTTTGCAGAAAATGAGTTTTCAAGTGGCAGTCAGTGGAAACCTGGTATTTCATGCTGTAACTGGGCAAATATATGTTCCATATTAAATGCATATGTGACTATTATGTAGATACTTTTTTTTAATCAAGTTAATGCTTTAAAGTAGAGTAAGCATAACAGTTTTCATTTATCAGTCTGTACATTTAAACGTTTAGCAGCAAATTTGGTTTTTGGCGACATAATTCTATAAAAGATTATTTGCATTATCTCTTGTTCAGTGCGTTTTTTCCGTTTCACTGCACTTGTTACCATTTTTTTGATTGAAAAAAGCATTATCGTTCGTAATTCTGGCAGTGTTCACTCCAAAGCTGATGTGCATAAAGCCTACAATCATTCATTTCCAAAAATGATCAATTTTTTTTTTTTGAATGAGGTAAATAAAGATCTTAATGTGTGTTTGGGAGTAGCTTAATCATTCAGTCCAGTGAGCCATCATCACGGGCAAATATAAGCAAAAATTGTAGGTTTTCTCCATGTTTGCTTTATGCAATGAGGGGTTTCAGTTCAAGCCGAGCTTGGGTTTTGAGTTTCAATCAGGACTGGACAGGCAGGCGAACAAGTAAAGAGATTTTCAGTTCAGCACAATGGTTAAATGTAAATATGTTTATTTCTTTCCAAGAAAAAAAAATGGAAAGAAAACGAAATAACAAAGATAGTTTTGAAATGTCGTGTAAATACATGTGAATACATGCAAGGGAAAAATCATGTTTGTACATGTCAATACATGCAGGTTAAATTTACATGAAAATACATGCAGGAGAAATTGACATGTGAGTACATGCAGGTTAGAATACATGTCAGTACATGCAAATGGAGATATTATCCCCTTAGAATTTCATATAGCTCTCTTTTTGTGAAAGCATAGGTGCGGTTGATGCAGAGGCCCTCCATTTGCAGGCAAACATCTGTGTAATAGAGATGAGTGACATCTGAGTGACATCTGTTCACATGATCATCAAAGTCTAAACTTGAGTAAATCTACTCAGAAATTCAGTACAGCTGACAAAAAACTAAACATGACCCGCCATGATAATATTTTCAGCAGGGCGGTTTGTTAAGGAAAACCAATAGAATAGACATGCTTCTCACCTGTAGAATTAAACAGCAGGAAGTGATTATTAGGATGGCATATAGCAGAGGAAGTGGGACGACATCATATCTGACAGCTTCCCGCTCTGAAGTCTGGCTTTGACTCTGAACCTGGCTCTGCGTGGATGCAGTGGGGCAGTTTGGAGTTTCTAGAAAAGACAAAAGATGTAGTTATTACAAAAGTTGCCCTCTGGATGGCACCCTACGCCCCCGTAATATCGTTCACTGAAACTTGGGCTATATAAATCATTTTGCCATTGTAATTCTTAAGAATGATCAAAATTGAAAAAAGTGGCTGAGGCCTCCACCTTTGACAACAGGAAGCTAGCGGTCTTTGACGGCTAACCTTCTCACCTTTGATGATTGTTTTTTTAGTTCTTTTGTCTTTAAAGCGCTTACACACTAGTGCACTTGCGTCATAAAGAAATCCACATTTTCAAAGAAAAACATCATTCTCGTGTAAAGTCAAAGTTTCCACTGGTAATATCAAAATGAAGATGCAGTAAGTGATGTAAAGTTGAATGTGCCGGGGAGGCCCCATTTCCACCCACTTGACTTCAGGTGCCAACAACATTTCCTTCTGCACTGTTTTATAATCTGGCTCCCTCTAGCGCTTCAACAAGTGCTACATTCAATTTTGCTATTAAAAGAAAGCTACCGGATTATATATATATATATATATATATATATATTTATATAAATATATGACACCATACAGCATTTCATTTAAGTGAGCGCATTATGGCTATCTTCTGAAATGCATTGCTTGTTTGTTATTTCAATAGCTGTCTCCTACTAATCCAAAAAACACAGTATCGTTACAGATCATCTTATACATTTAGAACTGTACAAAAAAGGCGAAACTGTGGGGAAACCACATGCAAGAGACTGAAAACAAGATTAGTCTATCGCTTACCTTGTATGTAAACAAGAGTGCCGTTCCCAATCGTTCTGAGATACGGAGGTGGGAAGAAAATCTCGATCTCACACCGATAGAGGTCTGTATCGTCCCCTCGCAGTCCAGCGACGATCATATCCACTCGTCCAGAGCTAATATTCCCTCTGCAGTTAACTGTGCCATTTGTTGCGAAGTATGGCTTAGAGAGGTTGACATAAGCGCTGCAAATCATCTCGTGGCCATGCAAACCTCTGTACAGAGACACCTGCATTTCCTCAGGCTGTAACTTGGAACTGAAGGAGCAGCGGAGAGGGACTTCTCCCTCTTTCCCAACCACACGATACGGCTGAGACACGCGCAGAGCTGGAAACAAAACAAAAGATCACCAGATGTAACCCAAATATTCACTAGCTTCTATTTTGTCGTTATGTTTGGGAGATGAGAAAACGTGAGTGAAGTTTAAAGTGAGTTGAATGAGCAGTTGTGACAACAAGTAGGTTACTTCAAGGTTCTCCTTAAAATAATATAATATGCACATATAGAATAACATTGCAAAAATGAGGATCTAGATCATGTTGGAAGTTGTACATGTAGGTCAAAGTTTGACCCACTTCAGTTTTGCTGCATTTTAAAATAAACAACTGTCATAGAACAAGAATAAATTAAAAAAAAAAAAGTTATTATTTATAAAATATGCTTTAGTATTCAAGAATAAATCAATTCTTCACAAAAAAAGTCATTATTTTTAAAATATACTTTAGTATTTAATAAGTCTTGTCACATAGCTGTTACCATCTAGACTATCTGTGCCTGAAAAGCAACAAACATTTGAAGCTCAGCTGGTACTTACCCAATCCAAGCGGGATATATATAAAGATTCTAATAAGTGTGATAATCATTGTGTCATGTAATAACTGTGGAGGTATCCCCCCGTCTCTTTATAGCCTACTTGAGTGAGTTCTGGAAACATTCTTTGTGACATCAGTAACGTAGCAGGAAACCTCAAGCTGACTGCAAATGCCCGTAAAGCTCTCAAAAATTTGCAAGTAATGAAGACAATTTGCACAATATGTGTAATCAAGGGGAAAAAATCGATTGAGCAGAATGAGACTCGAGCAAAAACAGTACAATAGCAGAGGAACTGGAAAATTTGGTTAAGGGTGCGGTTTGACTATAATAAAGCCCAGTGGTCAAGAGATTATTCGACTCTGAATTTGGGGAAAATATGAAAATCAGATAAACTTGAAATCAGATTCAGCGTTTTCGGAATTAGTTAGATCAAGTATTTTTCTTTTTTCAACTGGTCAGCATATCTACATGATCACTTTTTCATTTTTGCATAATATCAGACTATATTGGGAACTGAAAAAGTCTAATTAGAGCAGTGTTCATCAAAGACATAAAATCAAGGGGTGATCAAATATTAGTAAGTTTAATCAGAATTGTTTTATTTCCATTCTCAAGGCTAACTTTACATTAGATGCTTTACCTACTATTTACTTCTTTTACAATTAAAGCTTTTGATATAATGCATTTATTGCGTACATACTGTGAATGTTTTTCTGTGAAACAAAAATTTGCATTCCTGCATGACATTTTGGAGAACAGTGGTTACCGTCTTGCCACCCACCACCCTGCTCTTTTTTTTCCTGTAATTTCCTGTTTCACTGTTGCTAACGAATAATTCTATTATAATAGTATATTTTACAGTACAGAGGGGTTCAGATTTGCATTTTATTGCATAATAAGGTCAATACTGTAATTACAGATGCAGTAGTTACAGATGAGGTGAGATACTACAACAAATCATGCATTCAACAAAAGATCTTGACTAGCGTGACTTTTTATTTAAATAAATTGCATTTTTCTCTAAATCATGATTTCAAATCCTACACAAGTCGCACTGAAGAAATGAAACATGTTTGCAACAACCGAAACACAGAGCAGGTTTCCTTTAAAGTCAGAGCATCATAGTGTTTCAGTGAAAATTCACACCCACTGGGGATCTAAATCATATGGCAAGTTGCAGCTCAAGAAACATTTCTTATTATTATCAATGTTGAAAAGAGTAGAATTATCCAACAGTTAACTCCTTGTTGAAGAACAGCATTTATTTGACAAAAAAATGTACACGATAAACATAAAAAAAAACATCTAATCTTTTTGCTGTTACTTTTGAGCAATTTAATGCATTCTTCATTTGTTACAAATTTCATAATAAAAATATACTAATAAGAAATGCTTCTTCTTCACAAAATTTGCACATTTCACATACTTTCTGAACAATAACGTGAGACTGGAGTAATGGCTGCTGACATTTACCTTTGCCGTAACATAAATAATTTACATTTTGAAATAAAATTCAAATGCAAAACAGTTAATTGTAATAATATATCACAACAGTACTGTTTCGCTTTATTACTGATCAAATAAATGCACACTTGTTCTGCTTAAGAGACTAACAAAAAACACTGAAAATCATAATTGTTCCAAAACTTTGACCCCCAGTGTACATATAATATACAATATCTACAGTATCATACTGAACAGCAATAGATACAAGAACACTTAGTAGATTGGTTTAATACACTCTCTGGGCAGTACTGCTCAGCTGATAGGAGGTACGCATGTTGCTACGCTGCGGATATACACCAGATGCTGTGCTCATCGGCGTCGTTGATGTCCTAGTGGTCTGGTGTTTATGTAGGGATTCTCAGGTTCCTCTGCATTCTTGTACTTTCTCTGAGATAAAAACACAAAACAACATATAAACCTTGATTATAGACCTTGAATATAAACACTTCAAACTGGTAACCAGTTTATAAAGGACGTTGGCTATAAAGGCTGCAGATGGATACTCACTCTGAAGTAACAAAAGAAGAAAGTGATGAGCGCATCATATAGTATAACAACGACCCCACAGACAACCAGTAGTAGCACTGTCATATTAAAATTGCACGTGACAGTTATTTCTGTGGGCTGCTGAGGATCTGAAATAATGGAAACAACATAATAAACTTTAATTATACTGTAAAATTGCTTATATCTTTGAAGTCTGTATTGGTTTAACTAAATGCAAAAGGTTGCAAGGGGACAGAGGATTAGACCTAGTCACTAATCAAATCATAAACCTGGAATTAAATGCATTTAAATGTGAATTAAAACAAATTGCTTGTTGTTTTACCTGCAATGATCAATATAGTCGTGTATTTAGGTGAATTATATTCTGTGGTGATTTTGCAAATGTATACTCCTGTGTCATTGGCTTCAGTGCTTTGGATCTTAAACGAGATGGAGGAGTTTTGTACAAACACCTGAAACCTTGACTGTTTACTGTCAACATTACTGAAGTTCATGTGGTGCAGCACCGTTTCTCCCTTTCGTAGAGTGATCCAAGTTTTTTCATCCTCTACAAGTGCTGGACAGGACAGGAATGCTGTTTCATTTGTATCCATTATTTTCAATTCGGCTGAAAGATAAAAGCATAGATGCACATTTTGTTTTTTTAGAAAGAGAAAGTTAGAGATTGAGGATGTGGCGCACTGCACATGTTTCCTTTGCTGCTGCCCCCCCCTCCCCTCTTTTTTAATCTGTATCTTTAATGCATAGTCTCGCTTTGATATATTAATTTCAATTATACAACGTCTCTCTATGACACTTTAAATATTCTGGAGACACTCTATTATGAATATTCACGAGGATTCATATGCTGCACACCACATAAATCAAGCGCGCAGCTCAATTAAGAAGCAACAGAAAATCTCAAACCTTGGAGGGAGATGTAGCATTCGGTAAGTTCAGCACAGGTTAGGAAAACAGCCACTGCTATGATCATCTGCTCAAGCATTTCTGCACTGCTGCTCCGAACACGTGAATACAGGGTAATATGACTTCAGAGCTTTTACAGACAGATGCACGGGTCACACGGGGTGAGGGGGTGGGGGCTGTTTCCTACCTGCGTCACAATTTAACAGTATGGAGGAAACCTGCCAAACGTTTGCAGGAGACTTGAATTGTTGATCTTTGCATGCATTTCTCTCTTGACAAACTGAACTTATAACTTATAAAGACTTTTGTACTTAATAAAAACAACTGGTAAAACTGAACATTGCTCCAACTTTAACAAACCAGAGATTTTTTTCATTTTCATAAGTAGGGTTTTTAAAAGCTGAAAAGGTCATTTGGGACATGATTCGATTTCCCTCTTGTGGATTTTTGAGATAACATTTCTTCATTTTTCTTCGCTTTGAAACTTCTCTGCACTAGCACACACAAATACACTGCCTTGCAGACAGTGCAGCACTGCAGTGATAAGAGGAAATGAATGATAACAAAAGGAAAGAAGAGGTGTTGCCGGCATTGTTGTGGTTACATTTTACATTCAGAGTAACAAGTACATTTTACCATCAGCATTCTGTAATATTCTGCAACTGCTGACTGTTTTTACGAGCAAAGAAAAGGCTTTTCTACTTCTAAATGCAGTCTTGCATTCTCTACTAGTCTATAAAGCATTAATAAATTATGTACATCCCGTTCTAAAATATAGAAAATTATGTCCAAGTAGGAATTTCTTACAAATTCTTACAGTTTCTTCATTTAAATATTGCTTTGATTATGTTAAGAATTCAAATTTTCCAGTGTTTTTGTAGTATTTTATATCTTCAAAATGTCAAATGCACTGATACTTTAATTGCTTAATACATTCATTAAATATTTACATTGGCTAAACTTAAAATGGCATTATATTACGTTTAAAAATCCCATGCAGTAACAGATATAACCACTAAATGGCAGAATAGACACGAGATTTCTAGCACCTGTTGCTTGTTTAATGCTGTAACACACAAAGCTGTGAAATTCACTATGTAAGTATGTATTTTTAGTTTGTTTACATCTACACTCTCAGAAAGATACTAAAGCTGTCACTGGGGTGGTATACCTTTTCAAAAAGTTATACATGGTCCCTAAAGGGTCCATTTTGGTACCTTATAGGTACATGTTAGTGCTTAAAGTGTACATATTTGGAAAAAAAAAATCTGTACAAAAGTGCACCTTTTGAAAAAGCTTTTGCACCTTAATTTTGAGAGTGAACTATGTATGATTTTGAACTTTTTTAGTTTTTGAATGAATTCCTAATATTTGGTCTTGTCTTTATACTGAATGCAGAGCATTTTTAATACAGTGCACACACTATAGTCTCCTCACTAAGAATAGAGAGTGATGCAGACCACAGAAGTACGGTCATGATGAGATTGTAGTGGTCTCACTTTCACATAGTGTTGATGAGTCACACTTGTTTGATGTGGTTAGGCTTCAGGCCTTTATCTACTCTCATTTCATATCTCTTTGAACCCCTAACGACTAACATTGTCTGTATGTCCACCTGTGCAATCACATAGATAGGCCTACTAATGTGCAGAAGCATTATGACAATAGAGCTTTATTGCCAAGCAATTTGTTTTAGTGTCACAGCTTCCAGTTACCAGACACAGCAACAAAGTATACATTTTTATACATGCATACATATACCAAAAAAGTGATATTTGAAGTAAAGTGGCTGCAAATAATACATGTATAAATATTAATAAACAGTAATAAATATTTAAATGTATAAATTCATTCTTGTGTTCATGAAACTGAATTTTTAGTCTTCAGTGTCACAAGAACTTTCTTGAACTATTCTGATCTACAGCTCAGTAAACATTTCTTATTATAGGCTAATTAATTTTAAACAAGTTGTGGGGACCATAATATATTATTTAGGACTATTTGATGAATAGAAAAAAATTAATATCCTTTAAAATCGACATTATAAATAAACAAATAATAATAATAATAATAAATCTTACTGGCCCAATTTGAAAGTGTTTTTAAAGCAACAATGACTTGCTGCCTATTTATTTCACTAAAGAAGACTAAAAAACTTCTGAACTACAGATTTAAATATAACAGACATGTCACAAAAACTTTACCATGTAAAAAAAAAAAAAACATTGCACCCAAAAATATACCCTACATAGTATCCTGAGTGTGGCCTAATGCGTTTTAACGCACAATACTTATGCAAATATTTTCTGTGGGAAACCCATTGTATCAAAAAGTTTTTTTATTTTTATTTTTAGAACTAGACACAACAACAACAAAATATACAAAACTATCAAGACTATCCAAATAGTACAAAAACAAAACGAAGGGTTTACATTTATCATTACAAACATTATTTTTTTTTAAAAAAATATTTATTTTTCTTCCCTGATACAAGTACAGACAGCAACTAAATAAAAATAATTATAGAAAACAAGATGGAATCATTTTTCAAAAAGATTCAGTTCTTTAGCAAATAATATTGTTTCTTTACATTTTTGAATAGAATCCATGTATAGTTTTATATCAACTAAGAAAGCCTTTAAACAAGGCTTAGAATTATTATATCTTTTACTTTTAACAATATGAAATTTAATAAAATGATAAGATTTAACTTAAAATTAATAGATATACTCTTTGATTCAAAGTAAAATAACAAATCTTTCAAGTCAAATCACAATTATAACCTGTTTTCTCCTGGACACACTTTATCAAAACGCAAGTCAGTCGTATTTCCATGCCTTGCGTGACGTCACAACGGGCAGGGCGCAATCACATGGATTTCTGGGCTGGACAGGAAACGGAGACGCTAGGAACGCGCATCGGTCGGCAGCTCAGAACGGGAATGGAAGCGGGAGAGGAACGGGAGGCTCACTCGTCTCATCATCATCATCATCATCAAATATAAGCGATCGGCACGGGAAGCGAACCCCCGATTGAGTTGGGAGAGGAGCGGGGATTGTATCGCTGGATTTGCGCAACACATCAGTGGCTTTTTCCCATTGTTACCGTTTCCTTCTGGCAAGACAGAAGCCGCAGAACCGTCGGCTGGTTTGCGACAGTAAGCGCTTACTCTTCATTTATACTCGCCGCTGCACGCGACCTCATTCTCAAATGAAGACATTAATGAGCGGATCAGAAACATGGCTTGTTTATTTCTCGCTGGTGGCGTATTATCAGCTCATTATCTAGGGATACACAGAGGAAAATCCAGGGAACAGCCCTTGAATTCAGACAGCTGTGCGGTGCCCTCGGTGTCTGAATATGAGGGCTGCTCCCTTGAAGAAACGTTATATTCGATAGTAAAATACTGAAACGACTGACGGAATCTCTTGAAGATGCTCATTTTTTGTAAGGTTTTGCAGTAGGAATTGCTGCAGGAATAGGGAAGCTGGAATAATAAGATGAGATTAATCAGTCTGTCAAAGAGAAAGGATGGGATGCATCTCCATCTAAATGCATCTGCTGTTATTTCTGGTTGAGATGTTTAACCTCTGATGTTTCAGTTGCTTTAAGCATTTTGGGTTTCCAGCATTGATGTATGTAATGCAAGCCTCTGCTGTTATTGGTGTTTTTCCTCTTGGTACCTGGTGGAGTGTGTTCTGCAGTAACACATACTGCAAACAGATGAGCTGTTGCCAAATTGGACCTTCCCTCCCCTCCACACACACACACACACACACGCGCACATTGATATGTTCAGGCTCCACCCTTTGCCATGACAGCTGTGGGTTTTGTGCCAGTCTTGCTGCCCGAAGAGTGGAGGCCTATTTTCACACATTTTTGTCCAGCTTTTTTAAGTATGTGTGTCTGCTAGCAGGAAGCTTTTATTTAAGTGAATATTTATTTTTCAGGCTTTGTTTGAGAAAGTAAGTCTCTGTACAGGCACACTGTCACATTACATCGGAGGATGCTGTCACAATGAAACCTGCCATTAAATATTTAGAGTTTTTCCTGCATGTCAGTGCTAAAACAATTCAACAGAGAAGCATTTCAAATTAGTAAACAATTTTTGGCCACCAAAAATCTATTATTAAAAAATAAAATTACTACATTTACAACATTAAAAAACAACAACAAAAAAACAATAATGCATTAAATTGATTAAAAAGTGTCAGTAAGGGCTTTTATTGTATTTCTATTCGTAGTATGAAAAAAATATACCTGGAAGAAATGGGAAAAAAACTGTACAATAATATTAAGCAGCACAACTGCAGCATTGTTGTTAATAAGCAGTGTTGAATAATATTAGCCAAAATAAGTATATAATATTTCAAAATTTGTTTACTGGATTTTTGATAAAATAAATGCAACTTGAGTACAAGGTGAGTAAAAAAATGTTATAGACTCCTGAACAATTTTAATTTGGAGAAAAGTCATCATATCTTCATTGCTCTTATGCCGTTTTAATTGCAAATGGCTATCATTTAAAGTTATCCTCAATCATTTTGCATCAATATCTTTGATGAGGTCAGTGGCAGATTGGAAGAGTGGGTCTTATATGTGTATCGTTGGTATCCAGGAAATTTTCTAGCAAGCTCTTTGCCTCAGATCTAGGATGCTTTACTGCGCTTGCTGCTGGTAATGCATTAAACTTGAGATTTATTTTTCTGCTGTTGCTTCAGTCTAATCCAGTGGGAGCAGTAGCTGAGAGGGATGTAAAACCATGAAATAGTTTTTTATTATTATTTTTTGAATAAGAATTACAATGAGATGTTTATTTTTTTTTAGTGAAAGACCCTTTCCCTAAAATGCATTGTTCGTGTTTTCAGAATCAGTTTCCATTACCTCTCACCAAATGTGCAGCAGCAAGCTAGCGTCCATCCCCAGCGGTTTAGTGCTAGCCTCCTGTACCAGAATGACGTCAGGTGATTGTGAAACTAGGGTGGATGCTGGCTGCGAGGACCCTGGAGTCCAGATGCAGAGAGTCTAGTCTTTTTCTGCTCCACAGATTCTTTGTTCTAAGTGATCGTAAATGAGTCCAGATAAAGATCCTGTAGGTTTTCTGTGGTGCTGACCTTTGCAGCATGAGCAGCTATCTGACGGCTCACACTGCGCCCACTCTCTCTCGACTCAGGACTGAAACCGGAGATGACTGCGAGGTTCTTCAGGATGAAGAAAAAGAGCAGACGAAGAGGAAACGGGCAGCTAGGATGAAAGGGAGTGAAATGATTTAAATTGATAGCGTCCCACGAGTCTCGGACGAAAGGACGTCCTTTGCTGGGACAGGAGCAGGTCAGCTGCGTGCATCAATCTTCGAGGCAGCATGAGTGCAATATTGCTAATGTTTCGTGAGTGAGGGAGGACTTCGTGCCAACTTTAATCAGCTGATTTGGGTGACATCTGCTGTATGGAAGCTCGTATGTATTGTCAGGTGTGTGTGATCTGTCATCGGCTTATAGTTTGGCTCATGAATGGCGCTCAATGCAGATGTTTGCTCCCTTGGATAACAGACCTTAGACCAAAGCCTGATTTGTCATCAGAATGATTTGTCATAAACCCCTCTGTCTCCATCACATTACAAACATAAAGGTGGAACGGGTTGACTCATGAAGAGTGTTTGTACACATGGTTTATTGAGCTTTGCATTGTGATCCAGTGTTTTATTTAGGCGTGTTTGGTTTTGTATTATGTTCATATCAACGTGAACTGTGTTATTACAAAGACAGATTTTGCCCCCTTGCTTTGGCGTTCCTTCTGACAGTACTGCTTACATTGTAACCTGCCTATGTCGGGCAAAAGATTAAAAGTGTTTACATCCTCTCATCCAGTGTTGTTTTAGAAACATTGGCAGCTGCCACCAGGCAGTGACATGGTTCTATCTGTGTTTGTGAAAGGCAGACTGTTGGAGGAGAAGATTGTTGCATTCATACAATCAATTTGCTGCCACAATGCTCGACTTAGATTGAATGAAACATTAAGTTGCAATGAAACTGAATTGGTGGGAGATATTGTGTTTCGTTTTCAGGTGGAATGGATTAACGGGGATAAAATTAGTTTTTATCCATTGAATGAAAGTTTGCAGTTAATTAGGTGCTTAAGATGAGAAAATTAATGGAGAAATCCAGCATACATCACCAAAGAGAAGTCTATTGAGTCACTGGAAAACCAAGCTAAAGGAACAGTTCACCTAAAAAGGAAAATTCACCTGTGATTTACTCATCGTCAATCATTTCTAGGTATTTATGACTTTTATTTATGAGTTATAAGGGTTAGCATCGTGAAACCAAATTTCTCCTGATCTTTTGATACAGAAAAGGCCCTTGTATGCTTAATGTGCGCATTTAACCCCACCTCTTCTTGCCGATTGATTGGCCGAAGTTTGTTATTGTATTGATACACATCCTGTCCCCATAGTGTTTGTTTTGGAATTGCAGCCTCTGTGTTGTCTTTCGAGAGCGTTTTTTTTCTATCAAGGGGTGATGCATACGGTTTGAGATAAAAATGAAATCGAACTAAAGTCCTGCAACATCGCACTAAAATGCCCTCATCATCAATAAAAAACATTTATGTAATAATCCTCAGAAAACGTCTCGTTTTGGATTTGAGGTTCAGTGTCTTGACATTATAATCAAAATAAAATAGTCATTTCCTGTCAAAGCATTATGCAACCATTTACTTATGGTTTGTGATTCAAACCAGCTCGGTCTTCTCACCATAGGCCTCGCCCAATGGCGTTCATCCGCTTAACATCTTGATTAAACAGAATACAAGTGTGGGGTTGCATCAAAAGCAAATAGAAGTGCTGATGTTTTGCAGAGTTTCACTCCAACCGTAATCCAACACTGTGAGTGTGATTTCACCAAGTACAAGATTTTCCTGGATCAACATTCTTTCCAATCAACCAATCAGAATTGAGGGAATATCTGTTTTAGGCTTATGACCAGGGTTAGGTGCTTTTATACCCTTGTTAATCAGCTATCATTTCCCACAGATTTTATTCATAAATTTTGGGTAGGGGTAGAGATTGGGAAAAGTCTATATTTTTGGACAGTACTGTTGATCCAGGATCATGTCGATGACCATCTACTGTAATGTCACTCTCTTGGTGAATGTGAACAGTTTGCAGAAATGTTTTATAAACTTTTGGATATGAATGCAGTTTTCTTCTACAAACACATTGAATGCATTCAAAAGGCCTTTATTAACCCCTTTATATTAAACCCCATTCACTGCTGTTATCATTTTAAAAACATTTTGTTTATGAGGTCAGAAAAATAAATAAAGACGAAGCATTCCTGGAGGAATTGTTCTCAATATGATCTATAACATCTACTTTTAGAAAACAATTTAACAGGAAGTTGTGTATGTTTCTCTCCAGTGGTGCAATATTTTGTACTGTTTCACTTTAATTTTCTCTAAGAATAAGCATTTGTTTTTGTTTTGTTTCCACTGAAAAGTGGAAGTATTGCGTCTCTATGGCTCTGTCTGTTTGAGCACCAGCACAGGAACATTGTTCAACATGGACTCCATCAGGCACTGAAATGTCAAAGACCCTTTCTAGCATGAGAAGCACAGATCTTTCTCCGACCCTTGTAGCTTTTGCTAAGGACTGCGAGATATTTGAACAGAATTTTTGTGAGGCATGGTAGAATGGAAATGTCTTTACAGTAATGCATTGATCATTTATTATTTGAACTAAGAACTTTTAATTGCATTTTGCGCCTGCCTGCTTGCATGTTATAACCGGCATTTTAAGACATCGCGTCTGAGGTGTGAAGATTTATTGTAATAATCATAAAATGTCTCTGTTATGTTCAACAGGCATGTTAATTAAAAGTACTTATATCGCCGACAGTAGTAGTACTGCCTGGATATTCTCGTTTAAAAAGCGCAGTTGCAGCCCTAAACTGATGTTTATGTTGTCATGTTTTGTTTTGGTCTGAAGCTCCACCCTCCATCTATCTCCCAATCACGAAGTCAGTAGTGTTTCGGCATCCAGGTTGCCTGCTTGGCAGAAAATACAGTGCATTTCATTTAATTCATTGTCATGTGCGTTCGTTCCTGTTGGTGTCATCAATCATGGCAACCTGAGTGTGCGTCAAGTCTGAGAAGGAGGAGCCGAGTGAATCCAGTATTTTGAATTTGGACTGCAATACCTAGTTCAACCACTCGGTGTCAATCCTACATACGGTACCTTTAACAGAAATCTATGCAATTTGGATTTTTGCGTAAGAAAGATTTCCTCTCGCAGATTTCACAACAAAATGGTGACATGAATGTTGTGTTGACCAGCAGACAGCTGTTGTTTTGAAAGTGACATCTGTGTGAGCTGTGATCTGTGATACTGACAGGAGACCCTATGTTACCACAACTAAAACCACATCTCACCAACAGAATGAAAATTCTTTCATATACTCACCCTCATGTTATTGCAAACCCATATGACTTAGCAGGAAAGCCCTACAAGTTTGGACAACATGAGGGTGACTAAACGATGACAGATTTTAATTTTAAATCTGTTAAGACCGCAGATAGCGGAGTGGTTCTTGTGACAGGCTACAGCCTTCATTTGAGCTCCTTTAGCCACTAACAGTCACTGAGATTTAGTGTCACATTATACCGCTGCCAAGATTTTATGGACACAGTTGACCTTGGCAGCATCTTCCCCACGTCCCTCTGAGAGAACTGACTGTTTCCCATAGGACACAGCTTAACAGAAGAGAAGGAATGAATGACCAGAGCTCTATCACTAGGACTACCATCAGACGAGTGTGAAGTGACACTCTCAGCATGTGCTGTTTGTCCTACTTTAGTGCATAACTGACAAGTTTCTCTGCTCTTGCATTCCTCAGGAGTGCTTCAGAAATGCAGTACATATGATTCTTATTAGGAGGCACCGTATTAAAGGATAATGTACAGTCAGCAGCTCATTACAGAATAACCCGGATGGAGTAATCGGGACCACAATGCGAAGTATAGGTTTCTTTATAACACTTTTAAGGGGTTTATTTTGTGGTTAAAACCAGCTGACAGTACATTTTCCTGCTTATTACACTGCCACTTATCAAATAAATAGCCTACACACAATATTGATTCAGTTACGTTGTTTTATTATATGAAAAAAAAACAACAACAGTGGTACAAGGGCAGACCCCAGATTTCATTAGTGAAAAATTAAGTATGACTTGGAGTGTGTATCATATACAGCATCGTACAGTGGCTGTTTAAAAAAATGCTTACTTGATAGCAGAGTCCCACATGAAAAAATATAATCGTAAGAAAATAATATACAGTTCTACAGCATACTGTAGTGAAATGATAAACTGTAATAAATACTGTAGCATACTTTAGTTTTGTAAACTATAAACTGTAGTGTATTACAGTATAATATACCCTATAGTTGTAGAAAACGTAAGTAATTTGTTTACTATAGTTGTTATATAACCACAGCAAGTTTTCAATTACTTTATAGCATGGTTAAAAAAACACTACATGAAAAATACTATACTATAATCGACCAATCAGAACCAATGTAATCAGTCTTGTTAATGTTTGTTCCACAATATCGATGTGTTCACTGCTGATAGAGAGCGCTTTAAACATGTTTGTGGTGGAGCGGATTTGCCTGTGGTGTTTTCTGATATTGTTGTGAGTGCTGCTGAGAGGGCTGGGTGTTGTGGATTGGTTGTTGTCTGTATACAGTGCTGTAGATCAAGCTGTCATCAGTTGATATTTGGTGTTGAAAAGTGGTGTAATTTATGTTTTTAGTAATATCTAAGTAGTTTTTATGCCATGATGTTTTGCAGATTCATTCTGTCGCTGCGTGAGCTGCTTTTGTTTTGTTGGATAGGTGGAACAATGCCTCACCCTATGTAAATATGCTACACGATTCTGCCAATCAGCTCTCCTTCACCTCGGGCAGTGCGCAGATATGGTTTCGGTAAAAGGTGAAGTGCAGTTAAATAAGATGAAGTGTGTAATTTCTATGCTGGTGGCATTGTATGGTGTCATCTGTTTGTTTGAGAGGCCAAACTTGGCAGCGTTGCACCAGTGATGTATGTTTGGAATGGGACTAACTGTTTGTCTGAACCGAAGAAACTCATAATACCAGAAAAAAGCAGTCCGTTAGCATTCCCGTCCATCTCAATGCCAGTTGCTTGTCTGGTGCAGGGTCCCTGAAATGTGCTATCTATGATTATTGGCAACAAGGTTTTTTGAGTCAGTCACCCGAGCTGTGTTGTGAAAATGATCACCTTCACATAAAAAGCAACTTACTTTCACCCAGGCTGCATTTATTTGATCAAAACTAACTGCTCTATATAATAATTAAAATGTTTTTATATAAGATATTTTTGTTGGTACAGCTGAATTTACAGCATCATTACTCCAGTCTTCAGTCTCACATGATCCTTCAGAAATCATTTTAATATGCTAATTTGCTGCTCAAGAAACATTATTGCCAATGCAATGTTGTGCTGCTGAATATTTTTGTTGAAATTGCGATCGTTTATTTGCATTTGTTTTTTGGGGTTTTTTTTGCAAATGTCTTCGCTGCGTCTTTGGATCAGTTCAATGCATCCTTATTAAATAAATGTATTAAAATCTTGAAAAAAACCTTTTGAGTTTTTTGTATAGCCAAATAACTACTCTAAGTTTCATTAAAAAAAAAAAAAAAAATCTCGGAAAATGTAATGATAATAATTATGACTAAATTAAAGTCACTAAATTAATTTAATAATATAACCATGAATTAAGCACAAAATTATGGCTGCACAATATATCGTATGTGATAGTCATGCAATATCATGTTCAATATAGCATGCGATTCATCTGCGATTATGAACGTGATATTGCGTAGCTTGGCTTTGTGTATTAAATGCTGCTCCATTTGAAAACAACTGATGGAGATTTATTTCTGCACATGACTGTCGCATGCGATTATATATTGCAGCCCTACAAAAAAAAAATTCTACCTTAAAAAATTAATTATCAGACAGTTTGATTCTGGGAAAAATATAATTGAAATCCCTTCTCTTTCGAGCCTAGATTTCTTCATTAAATGTGGAAAAGAATCACAAATTACTGTGATATTTTTATTCAGCATGACCAAAGAAGCGACCGACTAGAGCCCTGCTGTTAATGCCTCTGTTTCAGTCCTGACCTACTCTCGTAAAGGCAGCCAAGTGTGTTTGGGGAAGTGTGTGTTAGATAGTGAAAATGCGGGTTGAGTTCGCATGAAAGAGCACCAGCTATCACGGCCTGTGCCGTCTCTCTGTCAGCTCAAATAGTGGCAGACGTGTCTGTGACTGCACGTTTGTTGCATAGTTATCCGTGTTCCTGAATCTAGGCTCGATCAAATCTCTGCGTGGCCTTGTCAGTGCAATCTGAGCATCACAAGTTGTTCTGTCTTGACCTGTAAGTGGATGAATCTCTGAGGTCTTACCTGAATGTGGCCATGCAACCCAGTTCATTATTAGATTTTATAGACGAATCATAAAAGGTGGTAATCTTTCAGCATTAAAACTGTACACTTCCCAGAAGGCCAGATCGTAAATTGAAAAGAGCATGAATAGAAAAGACTATGAATATCTTTCTGGTGAGTTAATATAATGTTAAAATCCGTGCTTGGAAAATCTAACCTCATTTGCTTTTGCACTCTTCCAATGTTGATGCTTCCCAGCGTGCCAAGCGTTCTGCTCTGTTCCCTGTGCGGTGGACTGGGGGAAGAATGAGAGGATGGAGATCAGGATGCAGGTTTATGGTCTTCCTCCCAGCTCTCTGTTTATTGATTCATTACCAGGTTAATTCAATTGTTTTATCAATTGTGTGCCATATATGTATGCAGCTGTCAAAGTTTATTTTGATAATTGAAATTCTTATGTTAAAACTTGATTATAGTTTGAGAGTTTATCTTGTTGAGCTGCAAGCTTGTCTCATTCATTCAACGTAAGTTGAACAGCACTGGGTGTAACTTTATCCTTTATATAAATACAGCTCTAAGAGTGAAATCTCACTGTTCAGCAAGCACAGAAAATCATTTGATCGTGTTATGACATGCCTGGAACAGCTGTCGTAATGCAAGCAGAGACATAATTGCATCCCAGCTGTTTTTCCCTCTGACACGTCCAGAACTGAGGTAAAGGAGAGGCAAATCTTCCTGGATCTCTGTAAGAAACGATTGAATTTTGTGTAGATTGACACCTTTACATAAGTTGTTCATTGACGCTTGTTCTGTCAGTCAAAAGGGTCGTTCTGTGGAAGCTCAGTTCAGAAGAAATTTCTAAACTGTCTGAATGTTGTAATGGAGGAATGACACGTCTTATGTGTTTAGTAAGGGAAGGTGAATCAGGTCCTGGAGGTGTGCATTGTCACGTTGTAGTTAGATCAAGCATGCTTGTTGCCAGAAAATGCTTAAATATGTGACCCTGGAAATAAGCTTTCAGTTGATGTAAGTTCGTTAGGATTGAACGATATTTGGCTGAGATACAACTATTCGAAAATCCGCAATCTGAGGGTGCAGATATAGTTCTTAGCAATACATATTACTAATCAAAAATTAAGATTGAATAAATTTACAGTAGGAAACGTACAAAACATCTTCATGGAGCATGATCTTTACTTAATATTCTAATATTTTTTTTTGGCATAAAAGAAAAATTTGTGGTCCAGGGTCGCTTACGATGATAGTTAATATTAAATGGTTTTTTTTTATATTTAAATATGACATTTGTTATCAGACCATCTCTTGAAGCCCTTGTCTGTGTTTGTGTGTGTTATGAGGATCCATCTCTCCTTGTTGTCACCCTCCTAACACTGTCCCAGACCCAGACTCGCAGTGGGTGGCCAAAGAGGGGTGTGTTTACTAAGTTTAAATGTCTGATATAGCAGATCTCTTCTTCAGAAGACAGATATCTTATGTACATGCACAAGTTTTTCATGAAGTCCAGAAAGTTGCGATGCAGTCAGACCACTATCAGAGCTACAACTTAACTTTTTACTTTGTTCCTTGTAGATTTTAATTTTATTTTTAAACATCGCATTAAGCCTTTTATTTTTGTTTTCGATTTTTAAAATCAGAGACATTAACAAAAATCTGTACAGAGTGCATGCATATGCTCTATTGTTTTATGCACTATTTAACTTTTGTGCCGCTTGGTGTTCTTCTATAAGAAATCTCTTCCGTCTTGGAATTGTACTAGGCAAGGTAAATGTAAAGAGTAAATGGTGTGTGTGTGTGATACTGAATCTGTGTAATGGATCTGATCCTTTAGGTAAAACTCCTCTTGGGAGGGATAACAACATGTGTGGCATTAGTTATCCTTTTCTAGGACCCTTAAATGCAATAATGAGAGTTTAGTTTCTTTCACACAATGGATCAGCAAACCTAGTCGTTCGCTATATAGTCCAAACTTAATTGGAGTTTGATGGTTTCCTCTATTAACCTGAGCTTCCTGTGTATAGAGCGTTTTAGGGCATCATAAGTGCACTCGCAGGGTAAATCGAGTGCGTTTTTACTTGTGGGTTTTTGTGACTGTTTATTCTGACGGCGCCTATTCACTGAAGAGGATGCATTGGTGAGAGAGGGAAGTAACTGTTTCAAAACCTGTTCCAGTGAAAGAACATCTACATCCTAAATTGCCTATAAAATGTGCTTATTCTCTTAAGGAGCTCCTGCCAAAAGGGGCATTGCTCCATCCTTTCTGCTGTCATATTTGGCTCAGAGATGCCATTGTAACATTTCTGCTATTGCGTGCTTCTTAATACTCATCATGCGTGTGTTCTGAAATGGATCGCTCTCACCCTCCAGTGGCACCAATTACGGTGCACAGAAACCAATCAGCTCCTCTGCGATTAAAGCCAGACATGCACATACACACACCATTGTGTGTCTAAATGAGATAAAGACAGCTACTGCGGTTTTGAAAGTGGAGATGGTTTATGGATTTGTGCTCCCTCCTCCTGGATATGGGATAAAATTTCAAAGAAGGTCTGTTGGAGTTCATATGATGGCTCTTCGTCAGATTCATGCCTAAGGCTTTGTCTTTTTGTTTTCCTGTCGTATTTATGTGTAACGCTGTGGATGAAGTGATATTAAGAGTCTATCCAATGAGCTGATAATAATTGAAATAACATATAGACATTCTCAACTGATAGAACTTGTGAAAGACTGATGTTTTTTACGTTTGAAACTAACTGCAGAGGTGCAAGGTGCCGTATTTTAAGGTTACCTACTGTTAGAGCGAGCTAAATCTGAGAGCTGATGTATAATAATGCCTCACTCCACCGTTCACCCAGTATACAGAGCTGAAGCATTTCCGGGAAAGGCCAACAGCCTGCAGAGAGATCGATATGGATGAGGTGTCTTCTCATGCTTACTCTCCCACCCAGAGGGAAAAACGGGAAGAGATCCCTGTTGGTTATGGAGTTTACATTTCTGTCATTTGCATGTGAATTGTTCCTCTGAAAAGCTGAAACGTTGTGCTAGTGTCCATTAGCAGCTCTTACCGTCTGTACATGCTGGCTAGTTTCCTTATAACATTGCTTCAGCCTCCGGATACGCTTCTATTTTTGTATAGTAGGAAATGGCTGCAACCAATATTGTTCCTGCTTTGTCTCGTTTCTTCACCAGCTCCATTTTAACACCATTCTTTCTCGTTGCTGCGTTTTCCTGCAGGGATCTAAAGTAGAAGCAATTGTCTCTTGTGTATCCTTTTGGACTAATGCTATTTTCATCAATGGCCACGCTAACACTAAGCACCACCCGGGTTTGTTAAAGCTCAGGGAAGGTGGGGCGACCGTCTTGGTGTCCATGTGGCCCAGTTTAGGATAGTCTGTGTAGAAAAGACATGTGGTCATGGGAGTTGAGCCGCTCAAAGCATAACTCTCCCATAAAAGACAAGCGCACAGAGAGGCTTTTGTGTGAGAATTGTTGGAGGTCGTAGTGGGTGGTGGTTGAGTCATATTTTTGAGTGTGTATGTTCATCTGTGTCACTGGCCAGAGCAATTTCGGAGTCTAAATGGACCCGGTTGTTACTTCATGTGGGCCTCATATGTGACTATTTCACACTCTTTACAAGAGTCAGATAATGTGGTTTGGTGGTGGTTAATGTAAGATACTTGTATTCTCAGCAAAAGCTAGAGTAGCCATATTTAAAGTGTGGCTACAATTTACTGTGGTTCAGCAATTTTTTTTTGGATAATGCATACATGTTTATGTAAAAGTGTTTTAGTGTGTTGATGTGGTGTTTTGGGAGTTTGGGTGGTTACTTGGTCCAAGTTAAAACCATCCACCCTTGATTCTCTAAGACATACTAGATATGGTGCCGCCTCAAGTGTAAGTTTATGGGATACTTTTTGCATGTTTTATCACCCACCAGACTAAATCATAAGTTTAGTTGTTTAACAAAAATACACTACCGTTCAAAAGTTTGGGGTCAGTAAGATATGTAATGGTTTTTAAAGATGTTTCATATGCTCATCAAGGCTGCATTTATTAGATTAAAAATCCAGAAAAAACTGTAATATTGTGAAATATTATTTCAATTTAA